>MU134425.1:17124-30184 GCA_015039355.1 Ramaria rubella | reverse complement strand
GCGTACTCGAAACTATGTCCTGTAAGCCAGTTATGAGAGTAGCTAAGACCGAGTCTTGAGCTGTAACATAGTGCACTTCAACGGTTAGTCTGTGTCTATGGATACCTATAAAGTCGGTGAAGTAAATACGCACTACGACCTGTCGTGTGATGAGGGGAACTTCCTGCATAAGTGTTACAGTTAGAGTCGTGTCCTTTAGAGCAATGATGTTGTCTAGAAACCCAGTCACCGTCTCAGCTTAAGAGAGAAGAAAATCCTGCTGGAACCGTTGCAGTTTTAGCATAATCGTATCTTCTTTCTTTTGTTCCTTGAATAGAGACAGCAACTCTGTTATGACTGTCTTTCTAAACCCTTGAAACACGATAAGGACGATTTTGGTTAAGTCTTCTGTTGTTAATACTGCTGTCCAGAAAAAAAACCTTAGGAGTGTTAGTAGTAGGTGTAGATGTAAGCCTAGTTCTTATTATGGAGACAGTCAGGCTCTACTGAAATTTGATGGTATATGGGTTAGAGGATAGAGTTTAGGAGGGAGGAGCAGAAAGAGAAGTTCAGGATATATACGACCAAGTTCAGAGTACTAACCCCTATAGAGAAGAGGAGTTCTTTTTAGTTCTTTTAGGGTTTTGTTCAAGATGAAAACGGTTGTCTTTTATGTTCGGACATGTAGTTTCTCAAGTGGACCAAGGTCGACAAAAGGGACTTCTACGAGCACATTGAGCTTCTAAAGGGTTACTAGGGGAAGAGTTGGAAGGACATGATAGTGGGTTAGGAGGGTTGAAGTAAGGGTGAGGTTTTGAGTGAGTACTTGTGGAGTTCTAGGAGTTATAGTTAGGACTACCAAAGAATACCGGACTTCTTCTTTTCGAATACTGCTACCATAAGTGTTTATTGGTTTCTCAGAATCGTATACCGCTAAGCCTTTCTCCTTGTGAAGCGAGTCTAATAAAGAGACTGATGTAGTACGGACAATAGCTGGTGTAGGGAACCCGATTAGGGGTTTAGGGCTAAGGAGGTCGGATGGAGCTTGTTCAGTAGTTCGAGTGTTTTCCGTTTTAGCTTAGGCCTCAAATACTCTCGGAGTTGTCTAGACGATACAAGATGTGAACTTTCTTTCTACCACCAAATGCTGTACAGTAGTTGGAAGCTTGTGACTTACCGTAATGATAGTTTCTACGTCCTGAGGGAGGTCAGTAGCTGAGCAAAACAACGAGGGAAGCGACCTGTGAGGTAGATAAAATGGAGATGAGTCTAGCTTCACGAGGACGATAGCGCATTGGAGGATTCATGCCCATATTGTGAACCATAGCAGTGTCGATGTCGATATTGCTGTCTTGAGTATAAAGTGTAGGATGAGTGGGCCGCAGATAATCCAAAATCTTCTTTGACGTAAACGGTGATGAACCAAGTACTTCTCCGAGTTTGACAATGATAGGTGAGTCCAAAATTTTGTCAACGAAGGTGTCAACATTGAGATTGCGCTGGAGTTGTGACTGAAGTTTCGTCGAAGGAGATGAAGGAATAGTGACTGGAGCTGGTGTCTTGGAGGTCTTGGGAGCTGTCGAAGGTTTCATTGATGATTTCAATGGCTTAGCATCCCTGGGAGGTCCAAAACGAGAAGAAGTTGCAGGAGGTGTCGGCTGTGAGACATCTTCCATGATTTGATCATTGTCATCTGGATCAAAAGGGAGGGGAGGAATGTCGTAAGGAGTAACCTTAGGAATAATGTTCTCTTTGTCTGCTGATGCTGATGGAGTAGGAGACTGAGGCATCAGGAAGAGGGGATATAGTTGGCTGAGAGGGGACTGCTGGATTAGATGATGTGTCTTGAGCTTTGGGAGCAAGCTTAGGGCGAGGAGGAGGATAAACTCCATCGAATCTCGTCTTTTTCCTATCGCTTTTCCTCTTGTCACGTGGTCGTGAGACAAGATTGGTATACTGTGCATAGACCTTGCCACTGTCGCTCTCTGAATAGTCTGAGTCAGCTGCATATATTTCTGGAGGTGCCATGATTAGATTGGTGGTCACAGGATGATCCGCATTTTTCCTGAGTTGGAGAGCTAATTCTTGATTGATGGCAGATGAAATGGTTTCTGAGCCATTATGAAGGATGTCTGAACCATCTGGCCATGTGATACGACCTGAATCATTTCGAGCTATTGTGTTAGCAGCAATCATTGTGTCAGCTTGATGGCATTGTCGAGTTCCATGTCCTTTTTCTCCACAGAAATAGCATTCAAATGAGCTAGAATAAGCCTGTTGGGATTGACTTGGGGAGGATGTATTGGTGCGAGGGCAAGCTTCACTAGAGCGTTGGGAGGGCTTCGGAAGAATATTGACCATAATGGGTGCTTTTGTGACAATTCGAAAATAAAGAGAGTAGTAGTTGGGGTCGCTGATGTTCATGCGAGCAAGCTTGTCGATGAGATCTGCAACTTCGTCAGTTTCATTCTGGGATGAGCCATTAGGTTTAGAAGTCAAAGATGATGGAGTAGAAGTTGAAGTAGGAGGGGAAGGAGATGGGGAAGCTTTCTTGGACTTGGAGGTTGCCTTCTTTTTCTTTTTCTTCTTGTCGTCATCAGAATCACTGTTGTCATTGTCTGATGAACCACTTTCTTCTTCATCTGAGTCATCTGCTTCTGAAACAAGACCATCTGAGTCAGATTCATCATCATAGAATTTACCAAGGTCGAAGACATGTTCTGCAGCTTTGACTACAATGTCGATTTTGAAGGGAACTGATCTGTCGAGTGCAGAGGTTTTCCTGGAGCATTCTGTCTTCAAGTTTCTCCCAAATAGATTTTGGAATACCACGCCAGAAGTATCTTTCATAGGCACTGTCACTGATCTTGGAGTGATTGAGCAGCCAGCCTGCAATGCGAGTGAACTTCCTTTGATAGCGATGGAAGTCATAGAGATTTCGAAGGACCCTGTGATGATACTTGGTCATAAAATTCTCTAGATCTTTCTCTTTAAAGCATTGTGATGCAGTCATGATCATATAGGACTCTAAGCTTGGCATCAAATGTGGTCCAGTTCTTCTGATGGAATTCGGTTAAACCTTCAATGACTTGTTGTACCAATCGTTTGACATAGAGGGGAAGATGTTCGAAATGATCTTCATTTGTTAATCCATATGCATCGGAAAGTTCTGCAAAAGTTTTGAGGAAGGTGGCAACTTCATCATATTGGCCAGAAGATCTCTTGGGTGCATTCCAAGAGCGAGGGGGAGGGAAGTCAAATTTGGAGTGAATTGGTTGAGACATGACGATAGATGAGCTTTATGAATGGGAGCTGACAGGTGTATTGAGCTCTGTTGGAGTTAAGAAGTCGTATTCAAGGGGATATAGGATGGGATGGTCAATAAGGGAGTCAATTAGCAGCGGATTGTTGACAGGAATTGAAGTCCAGAGACGTGCTTGATTGGGAAACCAGCTAGGATTGTCAATATGAAGTTTTGATGAGGATAACAGCAAATGTGGCCTGGTGGAGGTGTATTGATGTTTTGGAAACTGTGAACTCAGAACTAAACGTTGGTGTAAGGTACACAATCAAGTTTAGTCTAGCCACTGATAGTGTTCAAGGGGATATCAACCAAAGACTATTTTAACGGAGAACCCAATTAAGAGATTCTACTCCGGTGTTCAAATAACACTATTACTTTGCAGTAACAATGCAATTCAAAGCACTTGTAGCAAGGCTACTAGTCTGGTCAAGATAATACTTGAAACTATGAGGGAGAGCGTACAGGGTTCCAATGCTTTGTTTTTATATGCAATATGGGGAAAGCAGACTTGGACGACTAGGCTCAAGGTCACAACAATTGAATGGCTGTTCAACTGAAGGACTAAAAGGATAGCCAAGAAACAAGGAGCAAAGGGACAAGACCAACAACAACAAGTTAAAACTAACTTGAGAGTTGATAAAGTCAACACTAACACAAACTAGTTAGCCAGGCAAAGGCCCTACAAGCAACAGTGCCCAGATAAGATAGAGTGTGGTAGCTTTGTGCTGACACAAGCTAGTAATCAAGCTAAGGCCCTACAAGCAACAGAGCTTGATTAGATAGAAAGTGTACTACACCCCAACACTAGTTATTTGATTAGACTTAGGCCCTACAAGCAACAAAGGCTGATCGAATAGTAGTGGTGGTTGTTTACCAACACAAGCTATTAATTTAACTTTGGCCCTACAAGCAACAAAGCTTCAATTAATTAGAAGTGATGATACCCAACACAAGCCAGCAGTTGATATTTGGCCCTACAAGCAACAAAGTGTCAACTAGATGGAAAGTGGTGGTTTGCTTACACAAGCTAGTAGTCTTTAACTCTGGTCCTACAAACTACAGAGCTCCAACTAAAGCAGCGAAAAGCTGAAGAGATTGTGCTTCACCCCTGCAAGGTGAGAGGCAGACTGAAAGAGGCTCCTACAGAGTTTTTCAGCTAGGTCAAGTTCTTCAGGCTTGAACTGATCTGATAGAAGACTCAGGCTTCAGGCAGAAGTGGGGTGTGAAATGTGTGTGTGATTGCTTTTTGCAAGGCTACCTAGAGCTATACTTATAGCTTTACATCTGAGACACCCTAGACACTTTAGGAAGGTCTAACAATAGAATGGAAGCTGCTGGAAGGTTCTGGCAGCTGCCATATATGGTTAGAATCTTCCAGAAGCTTCTACACTATTAATATGAAGCTAACTATTGGCTAGAGACGACTATGATGTCACTAAATTACTGACTCATGAATAACTATGATGCTGAAATGATATCATAGCATTCAGGCTCAGATTTGGGGTTGTAGTGACGTCATAATGTCTCTAGCTAATTAATATTGGATGATAAATAAGAAGTCACCTGCTGTGGAGCTAATTAATGATCCTGCTGACCAATGAGTTGGCTTACCTCAGCTGCTGAGTTACAATAATGGTAATTATTGGTCAGTAGCTGAGTTGAAGCTGAGTTACTGATTTGGCAAGTATTAGGTCAGCGACCAAAGTTGTGGACTCTTGTGGATCATTAATAGTGAACTCAGCAGCAGAGACAAGAAATAGAAGAATTCAGACTACTACTAGTCAGAAACACTTGGAACCTTGAATACAAGGACTATCAGACTATGATTACATTATAAGGATCCCTAACAGAGTGGGATCAGAAGGAGCAAGAAGAACGGGATCCAAAGGCGAAGGAGAAGGAGGATGCTGACCGAAGGAACCAGAAGGAGGAGGTGGATGCTGACTGAAGGAAGCGGAAGGAGGGGGCAGATTGGCAGAAAGCTGAATTGATGCAAGTGGTGCGGGAGGAGTTGAGGCAGGAGGAAGCTGGACTCAAAAATGCTTTGGTAAGTCGTGTCTGCTAATTGATAGATTGACAGAAGAATCGGACTAGCTGGAGAACACTGATCGAGAACGGAAGGTCGACCAGAATCCAAAAGGCAGTTCAGAATTTGTTGGAGGCTGAAAACAGCGCCTCGAGGATGTATGGTTGGAGGCCAACGAATATGACAATCAATGTGTGCTCTGTTGCATGTGGGGGCTGGAGTGCATCAATGAGGAGCGGAAAACCGGAAAACCATGGAAGCGGGCGTGCATTCGGTGTCAAAATGATCGAAAGAAGTGTAAAAGGCCAGGTGACACAGATTTCATGGCGGAGATGGCAGGGAAATCGTTGCTGCCGGCATCCAGGTGGGTTTGGGCAGAGAACACAGAGGCTGGACCAGGACCGGCGACAAAAAAACATCGGGTGGAAGTGGTCACAGATTGGGAAGGGGTGGTGTCATCAGAAAAGGGTAAAGGAAAGGAGCGGGCGATGGAGGACAACATGGAGGATGAAGCGGAGGATGTGGGGCTTGCGGCAGAAATCCATGGGCTCTGCAAGACAATTCATTCCCTCATGAAGTGGCTCCACTACAATGTGGAGGGGATGGGGGCCTTCAACAATACATTGAAGAAGTAGCACAGGATCACAGAGATCAAGTTCAAATTCTGGAAGAAGCGGTGGGAGACATACCACGGAGCGTTGGCGCCGCAACCGGAGTTGAGGTCGGAAGCTGGGTTGGAGAATGAGGTGGAAAATGTTGGGCTGCAACCTGAACCAGAGAAGGTGTCGGAGAAGGGAAAAGGAAAGGCGAGGGAAGCGGGTGATGTCGGAATGGACATTGATGTTGTTCCAGGGGTTCTGGCAAAGGAGGTTCTGGAGGAGGCGGAAATTGCCAAGGAACTGGAGGTGGAAGTTGGCCAGCAAACGGAGGCAGAAATCAGCCAGGAGGTGGTGAATCTGGACAATGCAGATTTGGAAAAACAAGTTGACGAGGAATCAGGGAAAACGGTGGGGCTTGGACCGGAAGAGGAAACGATGCAGTCAATAGGAGTCGGAAGGAGAAAAGTAAATAAATCAGAAGAGTTTTCGGTGAAGTAATATAGAATGTTTATCAGACAATGAAGTTGTTTCTTTTTTGTTTTTAAGATTGGACAAAAAATGAAATGATTGGAAAAACATAAATGATTGGAAAAATGGAAAAAGATCAGAAAGGCAGGAAACAGTGAGTCAAGGGTGTCAGAGAGTCGGAATCGGAGGAATGTTGGAATTGACTCGGGATCGCAAATGGACTTGTAAGAAATCATGAAGAAGTTTGAGAGGGTTGGAATATCGGGGTGTGAAAGGTCATAGATGTCAAAGGAGTTTCAGAATTTCAGGATGTAAATAGAAGCTTAGCAGGGGCGAGAAATTGAAGCATTGGGTTGGAAGTTGTTGGAAAAAGGTTGGAGTGGGAGTGGGGGATTGGAAGAGATAAGTTGTCAATATAGTGGCTAATCCCCCTTTAAGGTAGAAGTCCCATTGTCTACGTTAGGCGTTGGAAGGTAGGTAAAGGAGTTGGAGTGTTGGAGGACTGAAGGATTCATTGGGAACGTATTGGCTTTTTCTAGGAGATGAACATTGTTTTCTTGGAATTCTCTCAATAGTGGTCTTGATGTTGTCTAGTTGAAATCATTGTAATCACGGATTACCGGAGAATTTGGAGAATATTGGAAGGTTTGGACTTGAAAGAGAACAAGAGGAGTGAATCAGAAATTTAGGGATATTCGGAGAAGTGTTTGAAAAGGGAAACAGAGTAAAGAAGACATGTAGGGAAGAAAAGAGTGTCGGAAAATATAGGAATTGGGATGTTTTGGTGGAATTGTGGGTTTGTTTTTGGAAACATTGGTAAGGTGCTTGATATTCGGCCTGGAATATTGTCCTAATGGTTGAAGGCTCGGAATCATCTCGGAAACGTGGGTCAGAGACTGTATGGATGGTGTATTCATGGATATGAGGGGTTTAACAGTGCCTTTTGAGGGGAATCGTTATTGATTCCAAAGGCAGTTTGTTGGTTATTGTCCCATAACGCGGAATTCGGTATTGATGACTAGACTTGGAGTCGGAGTAACTGTGTTGTATCTTGAATAGTTGGATTCGAAAATCTGGAAGTTGGAGGTCGGAAAACTAAATCTTGGAAGTGGAAGGATGTCTTTGAGGAAGATTCAGCATTTGGACTTGGAGATCGTCCTGGGGTGTTCTTGAGAAAGTACAGACATACTGTGCGGAATGTATTGGATGAAATCCTATAGCTAGAGCCCCGTTAACATGTTCTCGAGGTGGTTCTGGCATAACTAGATGTAAGGAAAATGATTTCCCAAAGTGAGATTCTCTCCCTCCAATAGATGTGATCTTGTTGGAGTACGTAGCGGAATATTGATGATCGCTTGTTGGGAATTGGAAGAATCAATGTAATGAATTTTCCTATCAGAAATGCACCGAGGTTTCCACATTGTCATTGCAAGTTGAGGTTTCATCAAGCATTGACATTGGATGTTATGGCGGGTCAGAGGATGTTGCAGCAAAGTCAGATTTTTGGAGATTCAGAAAAACGCAGGATTTGCAGGTTTCCTGAAGACATGTCATAGAATTGAATCTTCTTGTGGAGGAGTGTGGAACTGGGTACTACCCATACCCTGTCAATCAACAGATTGTAGTGGGTGGGTTAGTGGCATTCACAGCACATCGGAACAATTGGAAACAAGTGTCATTATACGCAAATGTAATAGCGACCGGATTTTTCACTTGACAGGAAGAAATGCAGTTGACGTGAACAGCATGCTGGATGGAATGACATAATATGTCCTCAGTAACAGGAAACGGAGACCGGCAGAAAGCGGGAATCCGAAAGGATGGTGTTTAAACGTAATGATTGTTTGAAACTGTTTGGAAGGGTGATATTTGGAGTTTTGGTGGAATTGTTGGAAGCACGAAGGGTGTTTTTGGAAAGCGTCTGTGATGTTCTCGGTAAGGCACAAATGATATGAACACAGATTCATGCTTGAGAGTCTTGAGCTGTCAGTTTTGGGGATTCGGAAGGTCCTCTAAAGGGACCTTGATGTTGGAATCACTTAGCGTGACAGTTGTGGTTCGGGATTTTGCTTTCCTAGTGAAGGATGATGACCTTGGGCATTATTTCACCTTATGACCAGGTCTTCCACAGTAGAGGCATAACTTTTGATCGATGTGTCGTTGTCTCTCCTGTAGTATTAACTTGCCGTCTTGTCTGAGGATGTCGGAACATTTCGGTGTCAGCAAAGTCAGGGTTTGGTCGGAAATTGCTGCTGTGCATTGTGAGTCATTACAAAGATGGTTGGAGGTCACATTGTCAATGCTGCTTGGGATTGGGTCGGGTTTGAAGTCTTCGTTTGTGAGGCACTTGTTGAAAAAACTGGGGTACTCGTGAATGTTTGATGGGTTGATGACATTCTTGGTAGATCTGTCGGTGTTGTCAAAATTGAGTGTTTGAATTCGGGTGTCAGAAGACATTATAGAAATCAAGAGTGTCAGCTTGTATATACTGTTAAAGTCTGGATTTGACATAGGGGTTGGATTTGGTCGGAACTCTCCTTGACTGAGATCGGTAGTCACAATATTCGGAAATGTGTGGAATACTGGATGACTTGGAAGTCGGAGACCCAAAGACTGATCTACTTGGCTGTTGGCTTCAACTTATGGGTTGCACCCTCTTGGATTTCTAGTGCCCTGGTATTTTGGATTGAAGACTGGAAAGTGTTATTGGGGTTCTGATTGGTCAGGTCTATTCGGAAGGTCAGTGCCAATGATACATTGAGACTTATCGGAGATGAGCGGGGGTTTTGGGTATTTGGGAATGGAATAGTCAATGTGGGATGGGATAGGGGTAACAATAAATCAATATTGAGTAAGGGTTAACTTTACTGGAAAGCGAGTGTAATCAAGGAGGGTTTTGAAATGTCAGATGAGGTAGGATAGGAATAATCAGAATAATCGGGATATTGGATAATCAGAATAAACGGAATACCAAACAAAGTTTGAAAGCCTTATTGCAGGTAGAGGTTTTGGAGTGATGAAGTGTAATAAAGGTTTAATGATATAGGATGAGCGGGATATCAGGTGTATAGGGTTTTGCAAGTTATTTTGGACTAACAAGGTGAGGTAACGAGATATGTGAAGGATATGTGAGATATGAGAAGAGGTATAAGATACACAATATAAGAGATATACAAGCTAAAGAAGCTTGATCAAGAGAAAAAATATTTAAGAACATACAGGATTCTGAAATTGGAAATGGAAGATAAGGGTGCGTGATATGGAGTTCCGAAGTCGGAGCGAATACGGAAATCAAGATAAGATGTACAGGGATAATATCGAAATAGAATCGTGACTAAGAATAATAAATGGGGACATGTCAGAAATAAGTGGAAAAGGGCTTATCGGAATATGTAACGTCAGAATAACACGAGTGCGATCTGGGATCTAACAGTATCTCCCTTTCATGGCCGAGCCCTCGAGACTGATTACGCTATTGAATATTGTGGGAAGTTTTGGGTGTCGGTTATCTGCAAAGGCTGAGATCTTGGATCAGACATATATATAGGGGAAACACTTTGTGGAAGTGCAAATCACCTTTTGATCCCCTACCACTACCACCTAAGAAAAAATGCCGTTGCGCTCCAGGTTGTCATCGCCTATGCGTTC
This sequence comes from Ramaria rubella, assembly GCA_015039355.1. NCBI lineage: Eukaryota > Fungi > Basidiomycota > Agaricomycetes > Gomphales > Gomphaceae > Ramaria > Ramaria rubella. The sequence continues at coordinate 20,160 of MU134425.1, read as the reverse complement.
CGTTATTGAGATCAGCTCCACCAAAGAGCTTGCCACCGAAGTGAGGGAATACAAGTGGAAAAGGGCAGAGCTGGACACTAAGATGTGGAAAAGGGCCAAAGTGAAGTGGGAGAGAGAGGTGGTGGAACAGTGGGAGCGTGTTTTGGAAACTGTGAACTCAGAACTAAACGTTGGTGTAAGGTACACAATCAAGTTTAGTCTAGCCACTAATAGTGTTCAAGGGGATATCAACCAAAGACTATGTTCACGGAGAACCCAATTAAGAGATTCTACTCCGGTGTTCAAATAACACTATTACTTTGCAGTAACAATGCAATTCAAAGCACTTGTAGCAAGGCTACTAGTCTGGTCAAGATAATACTTGAAACTATGAGGGAGAGCGTACAGGGTTCCAATGCTTTGTTTTTATATGCAATATGGGGAAAGCAGACTTGGACGACTAGGCTCAAGGTCGCAACAATTGAATGGCTGTTCAACTGAAGGACTAAAAGGATAGCCAAGAAACAAGGAGCAAAGGGACAAGACCAACAACAACAAGTTAAAACTAACTTGAGAGTTGATAAAGGTAACATTAACATGGAACAATTCACAAAGCATTATGCAGCTGCACATGAGGCCTATCACAGGAAGTGTTTGGCTGATCAGCTCTTTGATAGTGCTAGCCCTAGCCTTAAAAAGAGTTGAAGTTAGAGATGTACCACCTCATCTGACAGCTCAGGGTAAAACAAAGGAAGATTATCATCCTTATGTTCCCCATGCTGTTCAGTTGAATCCTGATCAAGATGGCCCAATTGATCATAGTTTCATAAAGCGTAGACAATCGGCAGCCTACAATAGAGGTCCCAGATTGTCAGCTTTGAGCAACTCTCCTTATCATAGGCTTCCAACAAAGCTCACCAGCTCTGAGGGTATGGAAGAAATGTTTGGTTCTACCAGAGAGTCTAGGCACTCTAGGAGAGCTACAATGTTTAATATTCCAGAAACTCCCTATCAGCCTGTTTCTACACCTGCCAATGTAGAGTCTACAGCTGGAGCTCCTCCAGGAGATGATGACCCTTCAGATGATGATGATTCTGATGTGCCTTCATCCCCTACACCTAATATGCCTAGACCTAGAAAGTCATTTCCCTTCCCATGGAGATAACAATCCTGGTCAAGGTAGTGGTGGAGGTGGCCCACCTAGTGGAGATCCACATGGTACTTCTGGTGCAGAAGTAGATCCTGACAGGGGGGATCCCAGAAGGATTTCACTTGCTGATGAGCTTGGCCTTAACACAAATAAGAGAGAAGCTTATTTTGACAACAAACTGCATCCTGAAATTGTTCCGGAATGGGATGGCAATCCAGACACTCTAGCTCAATGGATATTGACAGTGAACCATATTTCACATAGGTCACCTACAGTATTCCAACAGCTTGGAGAAATTATTCCTTTAAGATTGCGCAAGGGTGCTGAAAGATGGTTCTTTTCATTGCCCTTGGCATATCGTCAGGAAGCCTCCCAAGACTGGCAAAGCATTAGAGAAGTCATTGGTGCTTATTACATGAATAGATCGTGGCTAGATCGCCAGAAGTCTAGAGCAAACAAAGCTTCATTCAGAGAAGCAGGTCACTCTTCAGAAACTCCTAGTGAGTACTTCGTGAGAAAGGCAGAATTGCTGAAGCTTGTTAGCAAGCTTTCAGACTCTGAATTGATCATGGAGATTATGAATGGTGCCCCCTGCCTTCTGGCATGCAGTGATTGATGCTCAAAGATGTGACACAGCGGTTGAATTCCAAGCTGCTATCAAGTACCATGAGGAGTCTCTTTCCAATGCTCCATTCACAGCAAGTGAAAGCTTGGAAAGGCGTCTCAAGAACTTGGAAAGTGTGCTTCATTCCAGAAGCCCTAGACCTGACTTTAGGAACAAGCCATATCAAGATGCTCGTTCTCATTTAGTTGGATGGTCATCCAAGTTAGAGCCTCCTAAGCATCCCAAGGATGACTCTAATGTTTCCAGTAGAGCCACACCAGAGCAGAAAGGTGCCAGGGGTTGTAAATATTGTGGCAGTTGCAAACATTGGGACAATGAGGGCAAGTACTCTAAATCAGATACTCGTAAAGCTCGCTCCCATCATGTTATTCATGATGATGAAGCTCAGCAGGCCTATGATGACCTCTGTCAGAATTCGGATGAGGAATCAGAATCAGAATTTGTAAAAAATGCTCATGCAAAATTTTACTTCTTCTAATTCTGAACCTGCAGTTGAAACTGTTCCGGATTCTGATGGCACAAACTTAACAAGCAATGAAGAAGCTCACTGCAGTCTTGCAAAGCCTGCCTTGAATCTTCTTAACAGTATGTCTTGTCTGGGGGGATCCAAGCCTGATAACAAGACAGACAAATCTAGCACTCCATCTGATGAGTCAAAGTCCAGTTCTTTAAATCGCAGAACATGTCGTAGACTTCTGCAAGAAGCTAAACATGTAGCCCTCCTTCCTAGGAGCTGCTAAGCTTAAAGAATGGGCACCTAACTCGTTGATGAAGTTGCAAAAGATATATGTCTCATCCTGCAGGCTGTGCATTTTTTGGGAACCAATGCTAACTTCTACCACAGTTTGGTTGGGAGAGTATGGGCAGAATAAGCAAACTCTGATTGCTGATTCTGGATCAGATATCACTCTGATCTCTCAAAATGCATTAGACTCTATGTCTAATCCTCCAAAGGTCAGAACTGGCCAACAAGTCAATCTTATTTAAGTTACTGGTTTCCTTGCCCATAATCTTCAACACTGATTCTGGACCTGTCCAAATTGATGTTGAAGCTTATGTGGTTAAAGGCATGTCTACACCAGTGATTCTAGGTAATGACTTTGCAGATCAATACTCTATCTCAATCATGAGAGAGAATTGTGAAAGCTACTTGTCATTCGGAAACACTGGTCGTAGGACTCTGATCCAGAATTCTGTAGGCAATTCACTTCAGGATGACAATGGGCATTCTTTTAAGATTAGAACTTTGCAAAATTTTGCCTTCAATGCTTGCAAAGTTCAA
>MU134425.1:0-12018 GCA_015039355.1 Ramaria rubella | reverse complement strand
TACTAAACTCAGAACGTAAGTCGGCCCAAAAATATCAGGTCGACGAGAAGGGTTCTTAAGCACACCAAGTCTTAATGAAGGAAAGGGTATACCTACGTAGGGAGTAGAGATTTCAGTTCCCTATAGGGATTAAATGTATCCTTACCACAAGGATCATTACGTAGCATTATCAGATGTAAAGAGTCTTAAGCCCAAACTGGTGAGCCACAAACCGTGACTTGCGAATGGCTCTTCATTGCACATAGAGCCATTGACGAGCTCACCAGATGGGAGGCGAGACAAGGGAAAATGGAAAGAAAACTAAAGGAACATTGATGTTGGTCTACTCAACCAATGTACCAATGGGATTACTGAAGGATGTACTGGCACCAAGCAACCGTTATTGATGGCGGATGACTTTCCCAAACTAAGGGAAAGATGGGAGCTAGAGTACACAGACCTCTTCGGAGGTGTGCCATTAGAACTTCCTCCTTGGAGGGAGATCAACCACAAAATTAAGTTTGTAGATGAAACCAAACAGTTTCATTATTGGTTACCGACGTGCCTGGAAGCACTTTGAAATGAACTGATTGACAAAGTCGACCGGTATACCACTGCTGGTTGGTGGGTATCAGCATCTGTACGTTCTGCAGTGCCAGCACTATGAATTTGAAGAAAAATGGAAAGCTCAGAACAGCGATAGACCTATGTCTATGCAATGACAACACAGTGAAGGACATTATGCCCTTCCCAGACCAGGATATGATTCGGCATGATGTAGCTTATGCCACGTATCGATCCAGGCTTGACACATCCGACACATACAAACAAATATGTGTAGTTGAGGAGGATGTCGACAAGACAGCTTTCAAAAGCTGGGTTATGTGGATTGGCACCTGTAATGCACCATCTACATTTCAACATCTCATGATGTTGATTTTTCATAACCAAATTGGTCAATTAGTCCACATATACTGGGACTATATATTCATTTATTCAAGCTCTATAGAAGAGCATGAAAAACACCTTCAAAAGGTGTTTGATATTTTATGCGAGGCACATTTGTTTCTCAGCAGAAATTGATCCAAGATCAATTTGTATTCACATCGTATGGAGTGCCTTAATAGATGACAAGGGCATACATGCCGATGCGGATAAAATGGAGAAGGTTCAAGGTTGGAGAAGACTAACGATGTCCAATGATTTCTGGGACTCGTGCAGTATCTGGCACCATATATGCCAGATTTGATGGTGTATACAACTCCCTAATCAGGAAGTGCACACAACAATAGGACATTTCAATGGATGCCCTTGATGGATAAGTGTTTTGAATCCATCAAAGCACTAGCATTTAAGGCTCCAATTTTGAAGCCTATAAACCACACTAGTACAGCACCCATTTGGGTTGTCACCAATGGTTCCAAGTCTGGAGTCAGAGCAGTTTATGGACAAGGTCCAGACTGGATGACTTGTCGTCCAGCAGGATTTCCCTCAAAGAAATTTAGTCCCATGCAACAGCATTACAAAATGCATGAGCATGAGACAATTGCTATCCTTGAAGCACTTATGAAGTGGGAGGATAAGCTGCTAGGTCGCCATTTCACACTGGTGACGGATAACAAAGGTCTCGAATACTTTGAGACACGACACAACTGCATCTGTTAGACAGACAGGTGCACTGGTGGGAATTTCTCTCCAGATTCAACTATAAGATAGCGGACATTTGGTTCCCACAACCTCTAAATGCTCGTTTAGCACTCATTTGTAAGCATAGGGTTAGGGTTAAGTGGCCAAAATCAGGGCAGATGGTTACATGGACCTCTCAAATCAGGGATGGGCTGGGCTGGGAGGTGATTAATGCCATAGGTATACTCTTTAAGGAGCTATTAAGAACCACTCTACAGTCTATTAGACATACAGGCTTGTCACCTAGCATGGTGCCAAAACACCCACTAGAATTCAGACTCTGCTAGGTGGTCAGAGATTGCCAAGATGTGATGTAAGCGGCCAAAATCACAGAAGCCAAAAAGTTAAATTTCACCCCTGGTATAGGAAACATGGTTTAGACATATTTCTGACCAAAAAAACATGTTTTTGAACTTTAGTGACTGCCATTTGTCCTAATTTAAAAAACTAAGACCATGGAATGATAGAATAGCATCTTGGGAATAATCCTATGGTCACCATTTTGTGCTTTGGTTGATAGTCACCGAGCAGAACCCATTGCCATGGGACAGCCCCGACCGGTGCTCAAGGTTGCAGAAACTAAGTGTCCGCTATCTTACCACGGTACATGTACCAGGGGTGGAGAACAAGGTAGCCGACCGTCTGTCACGCTACTATGAGAACGACAAGCAGGGTGAAAGTCACCCAGCAGAAGAATACGTCAACGCAGATGCACAGCTAGACCTGGAAGGAGAATTTCTCCCAACGGATAGATTTGTAGAAATATGAATGGCTGCAGCACAACAGTCACAATGATTACAAGATGTGACAGAGCAGCATGTCATAGACATGCAGCAGATGAAACAAGCAGGGGAAGAACCTTCCACACAGGTGGAAGGTAATGAGGAGGATGATGTGCTAGTTACAGCATTGGGTGCAGAGAGTCTACATTCACGCGTAGAACATGAGTTTGACCTAAAATGAGCCATAGCCAATGGCTATGGAACAGATCCAATACTCAAGAAAGTATTGGCAAATCCTAAGGCTCACCCTCAATTTGGGGTGAGAAACGGACTGGTTTGGACAAAGAACCAGTTCAATGAAGATGTAGTGTGTCTCCTCTGGGAAGTTTTTCCAAGGGGAGGAGAATGGTCAAGATAATTATTGATAATGCACATAGAGTAGTTGGCCAATTTGGGCAATTAAAAACCGATAAGTACATCAGGCAATCATACTGGTGGTTGGGAATGGCAGCCGACGTAGAGTCATTCTGTGGATCCTGTGCAGCCTGTCAAGCTGCAAAGAAGGACCATAGACAACCAGCAGGGTTATTGCATACCCTGCTGATACCTGATAGACCATGGCAGTTTATCAGAATGGACTTTGTTGGTCCATTGCCAGAATTGAAGGGTCACGACTATTTACTAGTCATGATTGACAGACTCATGTCTATGGTGCATTTAGTGCCAACTACGACAAGAGTGACTGCGCGACATGTCGTGTGGTTATACCTCAAAGAGATAGTACAGTTGCATGGAGTACCTGACTCGATAATATCGGATCATGACTCCAAATTCACTTCCATATTCTGGAGGGAATTGCAGCATATAATGGGCACGAAGCTATTCATGTCCACAGCATTCCACCCACAGACGGATGGAGTGACAGAACAAGTAAATCGTTCTGTAGGGCAAATACTCCACATGGTAGTGCAGAGTGATCAGAAGGATTGGGCCGAGAAATGCCCAATGGTAGAGTTTGCACTGAACAGCTCAGTCAGTGTGACCACAGGATACGCACCGTTCGAATTGAATAGTGGATGCTTGCCCCGTATCGGGCAGGTGCTATCAGTGGATACTATATTTAGAGGAGTGTGGCAGTTTGCACAACAAGCGTTGTGGAACTTTATTGCTGCTCACGATGCAATCATCGTGAGCCGAGTGCAGCAGACAGACACTGCTAACACCAGATGCCATCAAGGAACGACATACAAAGTTGGACAGCTAGTATATCTGTCTACAAAGAACCTGTCCTTACCTAAAGGATGGGAAAAGAAGTTAGTGCCCAATTATATTGGGCCGTATCCAGCTATAGAAGTGGACAATTCCATTTCTACTGTGAAACTTGAGTTACCTCCAGAGCTCACAGCTAGGAGGATCCTACCAAAGTTTCATGCGAGTTGAATCAGACTGCATATACCCAATGATGATGAACGATTCCCTTGTCCTGATGTAAATTATATGTACAACTTTGGGAAAAGGACGAACCAGAATGGTTCGTAGATGAGATTCTGGCTCATCGCTGGACTAGTAACTCCAATCTGGAGTTACAAGTAAGGTGGATATTAGGAGATGTCACCTGGGAACCACTCTCTGCATGCAGAGAGTTAGAAGCACTAGATGCTTATTTAGAGCTAAGGGGAGTTGAGAAGCCACAAGAGCTTCTTAACTGTGCCTCATAGGCGCAACAATGATGACAGTTGAGTCCTTAATAATAGGACTCGACAGAAAATAGTTTGTGTTGGCAATTCATGCGACATGATGTCATCACGTGATGTTATGAGTGCGCGTGCTTTGAATTTAAGTGACGATGTTATCGCTGCTTAAAGGCTCTTTTCCATCCACCCAGTGCGAGTGTATCAGCAAGACTACCCATGAATGCTGAAGCATCCCATATACCTCACTCAGCAGAGGCACTCCCTAGTGCCTCTGAGCAATTTGCTATGCTCCAAAAGGAGCAAAGCTGGATGGTGCATGGTGTCAAGGACACCATCACAATTGTCCATTGCGACTCCTGCCAGGAGTGCAACACATACACACAGCACTTGCTGCAAGCCACAAAACTGTGGCTTATCAACCCTCGAATGTGTGACATTGAACACACATTAAAAGTGGCCTGGCCACCATTACTCGCTGAAATGGTGCATCCTTTTATTAAGGACATGATAGCCTCCTACAAGGATGAAATACGCAAGCTCAATTCAGAGCTCAACACGCTTTGTGCTGCTCTCAATAAGGAGAGGCAGATTAATCGCGAAATGGCGAATGAAATATCTGCCATGAAGTCGACGCCATCAGCGCTGACTGTAATTGATCTGACATTGCTTCCAGATTCAATGACAGACTCAGTGCGTCTATGCCAACTACTGGTGCTTCACCGGTAGGACCCACTCGATCCAGTTGCCAGAATGCATCTAAACAGAGAATGCTGGCAGCACCCTACCTGGCATCACCACATGCTCGTATTGCTCCTGCCATTGGCAACCTGCCTGAAATGCAGATGGGATTCTTACCCCACCCTTTGGGCAAAGCACCGCATCCCACAGTGGTGCAAACAGGTTATCAACCCACAGAGTGGTTCGACACCTGCCAGCTCAACAAGCCAAGATTCATTGACCTTACGCTTGCGCACATGACATTTGTCTTGTCACATGCAGCACACCATCATCAAGCATGCTGACTGCGAGCAGCGATTAGCAACTCTAACGCCAGCATTCGAGATTGCACATGACACGCCTCCCAATCTCAGGGATGCATTGCACATGATAGAGTACTCCCCAGAGGGAGTATCACCCGCTATCCGTGGGAATGGCAACAACACCCTCCGTCTAGAGGATGTTGATGTATGGGTATGACTTAGCCACCTGCACGCATATGCTACCACGCTGGCAGAATTTGGTGCCCCTATGACCACAGTTTTCGGATTTATTGATTGTACCATATGCCCAACGTGTTGGCCCAGACATTTTCAATAATTGGTGTACACAGGCTACAAAAAGTGCCATGGGATGAAGTTCCAGGAGTTGTGACCCCCAATGGTCTCATGGTTCACCTACGTGGGCTATTTTGCACCCCACAGAATGATGTGGGTGTCCTTGGAGAAAGCAGGCTCCTTGAGATGCTCAAGGAGAAGGCAATTCAGCCAGGATCACAGGACGGTGACCCACATAAACAATATTTCCAAGTATACAGGGACTCTGTGTATGGGGTGAGTCCCATAATGCTCAGTCCCTTCTCAGGAGTAGGCAAGCAAACTCCAGACAAGGCTGCATTCAATACAGCAATGGGTGCAGTGCATATATCAGTGGAACACAGTTTCAGTATCATTTTGCAAGACTGGCTGTTTATCAATTGCTTTTGGAAGCATTGCATCTGGGGAACACAATGCAGCACCCTCTTTTGTGTTGCAGTCCTTCTCACCAACGCACACTTGTGCCTTGTGCCAAATCAAACCTCTCAGTGGTATGACTGCATGCCACCCTCATTGGCTGAGTACTTCCATGGTTAGTAGATGGCAGGATGTATGTACTAATCACTGTAACTGGTTGAATGGAAAATATTCATGTATTAGCACTATTTGGGGGGAAACAAAATCTCAAAGCCTAAATGGCTATTGGGGGGGGGGAGATTGGCCAAGTGCATACATCAGATTCATACAACAAGATAGAAGTGCCATAGAATGAAAGAAAGGGGGTAAGGTTAACACCTGGAGATAGGTGTGCTAGGTTGAGGTTGTGTGCCTGCACATCTGGTGTCAGTCTAGCCAGATTGACAGTGGTCTCACATACCTGGGGTGAGGCAGCATTGTTGGTTCTGGGGTGTCTTGTTGGCCTGGGCTGATAGCATTCCAGGGAGTCTGGGTTCACATCCCTAGAGTGTACCTCCTCGTTGTTGTCCCCAGCCAGGACCCAAGTCTCTTTCCCCTCAACCAATTTTTCAATCTTGTCCCTGAGGCTCTCAGGTCGCAACTGCCCCTGATGTTAGATCCCAGATCTGACTCGTGTTATTCCGATGTTTCACGTATTCTGATAAGCCCTTTTCCGCTTATTTCCGACATTTCCCCATTTATTATTCTTAGTCACGATTCTATTTCTATATTATCCCTGTACGTCTTACCTTGATTTCCATATTCGCTCCAACTTCGGAACTCCATATCACACACCCTTATCTTCCGTTCCCGAATTCGGAATCCCGCATGTCTTAAATATGTTTTCCCTTGATCAAGCTTCTTTAGCTTGTATATTGTATCACTATCCCTCTCTTATATCTTTCTTATATCGTGCTTATACCCTTCTCTCACCCTTCATATCTCATTACCTCAACTTGTTATTCCAATATAACTCACAACTTCCTGCCCATCCTATACCATTGAACCTTTATTATACTTCATCGCTCCAAAACTTCTACCTGCAATAAGGCCTCCAAACCTTGTTCGGTATTCCAATTATTCCAACCATTCTGATTATTTCTGACCCTACCTCATCCGACATTCCAAAACCCTCCTTGATTACACTTGCTTTCCAGTAAAGCTACCTACTCCATCCGCATTGACTATTCCATTCCCGAATACCCAAAGCCCCCGCTCACCTCCAATAAGTCTCAATGCATCATTGGCACTGACCTTCCGAATAGACCCAACCAATTGGAACCCTGATAACTTTCCAGTCTTCAGTCCAAAATACCAGGGCACTAGAAATCCAAGAGGGCACAACCCATAAGTTGAAGCCAACACCCATATAGATCAGTCTTCAGATCTCTGACCTCCGAGTCATCCAGTATTCTGCACATTTCCGAATATTGTGACTACCGATCTTGGTCAAGGAGAGTTTCAACCAAATCCGACCCTGACATCGAATCCGGCACGTCCCCTAACAGTATATACAAGCTGACACTCTTGATTTCTATAATGGTTTCTGACACCCAAATTCAAAAACTCGATTTTGACGACACCAACAGATCTACCAAGAATGTCGTCAACCCATCAAACGTTCATGAGTACCCCAGTTTTTTCAACAAGTGCCTCACAAATGAAGACTTCAAACCCAACCCAATCCTGAGCAGCATTGACAATGCGAGTTCCAACCATCCTTGTGATGACTCACAATACATGGCAGCAATTTCTGACCAAACCCTGACTTTGCTGACACCGAAACATTCTGACATCCTTGGACAAGACGGCAAGTTAATACTACAGGAGAGACAACGATGCATCGATCAAAAGTTATGCCTCTACTGTGGAAGACCTGGTCATAAGGTGAAATAATGCCCAAGGTCATCATCCTTCACTAGGAAAGCAAAATCCCGAACCACAACTGTCACGCTAAGTGATTCCAACATCAAGGTCCCTTTAGAGGACCTTCCGAATCCCCAAAACTGACAGCTCAAGACTCTCAAGCATGAATCTGTGTTCATATCATTTGTGCCTTACCGAGAACATCACAGACGCTTTCCAAAAACACCCTTCGTGCTTCCAACAATTCCACCAAAACTCCAAATATCACCCTTCCAAACAGTTTCAAACAATCATTACGTTTAAACACCATCCTTTCGGATTCCCGCTTTCTGCCGGTCTCCGTTTCCTGTTACTGAGGACATATTATGTCATTCCATCCAGCATGCTGTTCACGTCAACTGCATTTCTTCCTGTCAAGTGAAAAATCCGGTCGCTATTACATTTGCGTATAATGACACTTGTTTCCAATTGTTCCGATGTGCTGTGAATGCCACTAACCCACCCACTACAATCTGTTGATTGACAGGGTATGGGTAGTACCCAGTTCCGCACTCCTCCACAAGAAGATTCAATTCTATGACATGTCTTCAGGAAACCTGCAAATCCTGCGTTTTTCTGAATCTCCAAAAATCTGACTTTGCTGCAACATCCTCTGACCCGCCATAACATCCAATGTCAATGCTTGATGAAACCTCAACTTGCAATGACAATGTGGAAACCTCGGTGCATTTCTGATAGGAAAATTTGTTATATTGATTCTTCCAATTCCCGACAAGCGATCATCAATATTCCGCTACGTACTCCAACAAGATCACATCTATTGGAGGGAGAGAATCTCACTTTGGAAATCATTTTCCTTACATCTAGTTATGCCAGAATCACCTCGAGAACATGTTAACGGGGCTCTAGCTATAGGATTTCATCTGATACATTCCACACAGTACGTCTGTACTTCCTCAAGAACACCCCAGGATGATCTCCAAGTCCGAATACTGAATTTTCCTCAAAGACATCCTTCCATGTCCAAGATTTAGTTTTCTGACCTCTGACTTCCAGACTTCTGAATCTGACTATTCAAGATACAACACGGTTACTCTGACTCTAAGCCTAGTCATCAACACTGAATTCCGTGTTATGAGACAATAACCGACAAACCACCTTTGGAATCAATAATGATCCCCCTCAAAAGGCAATGTTAAACCCCTCGTATCCATGAATACACCATCCGTACATCCTCCGACTCACATTTCCGATATGATTCTGACCCTTCAACCATTAGGACAATATTCCAGGCCAAATATCAAGTACCTTACCAATGTTTCTGAAACAAACCCACAATTCCACCAAAACTTCAATTCCTATCTTTTCCAACACCCTTTTCTCCCCTACACATCTTCATTACTCTGTTTCCCTTGCAAACACTTCTCCGAATATCGCGAAATTCCTGATTCACTCCTCTTGTCCCCTTTCAGGTCCAAAATTCTGATATTCTCTGAATTCTCAGGTAATCTGTGATTACAACGATTTCAACTAGACAATATCAAGACCACTATTGAGAAATTTCCAAGAAGACACTGTTCATCTCCTAGAAAAGCCAATACATTCCTGATGAATCCTTCGGTCCTCCGACACTCCAAGTCCTTTACCCACCTTTCAACACCTGAGGTAGATGATGGGACATCTACCTTAAAGGGGGAGTAGCCACCATGTTGACAACTTATTTATTCCAATCCCCCACTCCGACTCTGATCTTTTCCGACAACTTCCAACCCAACACTTTGATTCCTCACTCCTACTAAGCTTCTATTCACATCCCGCAATTCCAAAACTCCTTCGACATCTATGACCGTTCACATTCTGATATTCCGACCCTCTCAAACTTCTACATGACTTCTTACAAGTCCAATCCTGATCCCAAGTCAATCCTGACATTCATCCGATTCCAACATACCCCGTCTCTCCAACACCCTTGAACTTCAAACATCCTTGATTCACTGTTTCTCGTCTTTCCGAGTTTTCCGTTTTCCAATCATTTCTGTTTGTCTGATCATTTCCATTTTTCTGAGCTTTCCGTTTTTCCAAGCTTTCTGTTTTTCTGATCATTTCATTTTTTCTGAGCTTAAAACAACAAGAAACAACTTCATTGTCTAAAAACTGTTCTACATTACTTCACCGAAAATTCTTCTGATTTATTTTAGTTACTTTTCTCCTTCCGACTCCTATTTACTGCATTGTTTCCTCTTCCAGCCCATTGACCTCTGGTTCAAGCCCCGCCATTTTCCCTGATTCCTCTTCAACTTGTTTCTCCAAATCCGGATCTCCCAGATTCACTGCCTCCTGGCCAATCTCTGCCTCCGGTTTCTGGCCAACTTCTGCCTCTGGTTCCTTGGCAATTTCCGCCTCCTCCGGAACAACATTGACATCCATTCCAACCTCATACGCTTCCCTCACCTTCCCATTTCCTTTATCTGCCGCCTTCTCTGTTTCTGGTTGCAGCCCGACGTTTTCCCCCTCATTCTCCAACCCGGCTTCCGACCCCAACTCCAGTTGTGGTGCCGGACGCTCCATGGTATGTCTCCCACCGCTTCTTTTGGAACTTGAACTCGATCTCCGCTATCCCGTGCGACTTCTTCAACATATTGTTGAAAGCCGCCATCCCCTCCATGTTGTAGCGGAGCCACTTTGTGAGGGAATGAATCATTTTTCGGAGCCTGCAGATTTCCACTGCGAGCCCCACATCCTCCACTTTGTCTTCCACATTGTCCTCCATCTCCCACTCCTTTCCTTTACCCTTCCCCAATGACGCCACCCCTTCCCGATCCACGACCACTTCTGCCTGACGTTTTTTCATCGCTGGTCCTGGTCCAGCCTCCGCATTCTCTGCCCAAACCCGCCTGGACGCCGGCAGCAATGATTTCCCTGCCATCTCTGCTGCAAAATCCATGTCGCCTGGCCTTGTGCACTTCTTCCGATCATTCTGACACTGAAGGCACGCCCGCTTCCGTGATTTTCCAGTTTTCCACTCCTCGTCGATGCACTCCAACCCCCACGTCCGACAGAGCATGCATCTATCATCGTATTCATCGGCCTCTGACCAGACATCCTTGAGACACTGTTTGTGGCCTCCAATGAATTCTAAACCGCCTTTTGGAGTCCGGTCGACCTTTTCCAGCTAGTCCAATTCTTCTGTCAATCTATCAATTAACAGACACAAAAAATCTGACTTACCGAAAATTTTTGAGTCAGGCTTCCTCCTGCCTCAACTCCTCCTGCACTGCTCGTGTCGATTCAGCTTTCTGCTGATCCACCTCCTCCTTCTGCTTCCTCTGATCAGCATCCTCCTTCTCCTTCACCTTCCGATCCCATTCTTCTTGCTCTTTCCATCCCATTCCTCCTTCCCTGTAAGAATGTAGATTCTTACAGTAGCATATATGCCACTCTTTAGGACATATAAGTCACCAGAGTGACTTATGGGGTTTGTATTATATAAGCCACCCACAAGGGGCACCTGTAGATAGTGGACAACTATACAGTTGTCCACAAGTAGATTACATAAGAATAAATTTTTACTTGTAAACCACACCATCACAGACACCAATACATTTATTGGCTCAGTCTGTTTGTGTGAAACAGTAAGATTCTTACACTTTGTTGACTGCCAATCCCATTGGCAGCACTGCGATAAAGAAAAGATCAACTGATCTTTTGTTACCCAGAAACTGACGAGTTTAACACTCGCCAGAATCTTTGGAAACAGTAAACAGACATTTACTGTTTATTCTTCTAAATTCAATAGAAGAACGCCACAGTGTGGCTGATGAATCGTAGATCTATGGTGTCGATAAGGAATTGAAGTCAAACGTCTAGTTCTGGAGAGGATCCAGATATGTCTGGAGCCGCAACCAAGGGCCCAGACAGGAGAACTGAGTCTGCCCAGGACGTAGACAGGCAAACGGGAATGCCGACAAGGGTAACTAGTCCTCGTAATACTACGACGCCCGTAGTTTCCAACTCTAGGAGTCAAAAGCGAGTAGCGGCAGATCCAAGAAGATCCACACCAGAGGAATCAGAAACAGACAAGAGATCATCCGTTAAGAGAAAGAAGAAAACTTTGACTAGGTCGAAGTTATGATCGTCTCTCGATGAGTTGAGAGAGCCACCGATGAGCGACACGGACAATTCGCTGGGGTTGCAAATGTCACAGCTCCCACAGGTCCAAGAACATCACAGATTGAGAAGTTCACCGTCCCAAACAGGGACGATAGAGCAGGAGTCATGTTAGGGATCCCTATAATGTAATTATAGTCTCAAGAGTCTGACTATGGGGTTCCAAGTGTTTCTGACAAGTAGTTGTACTTATAT
>MU134424.1:5935-211514 GCA_015039355.1 Ramaria rubella | reverse complement strand
GTGATATGGGAGTTCCAGAATCGGAGCAAATACAGAAATCAACATAGAATGTATGGGGATAAGATTGAGATGGATCATGACTAAGAATGATAAAATGGGGGTATAATCAGAAATAAGTGGAAAAGGGCTTATCAGAATGTGGAAAACGTCGGAATACCAGAAGCTGGATCTGGGATCTAATAATAAAGTGATGAAGGGAAACTTTGCTTCTATATAAATGCTTCCAAGCATTGTTGTGGAGTCATCCATAGAGTCCTCTGTTGTTCTTGGGGATGACAAGTGAGAAAAGCATATCTGACATGACAAAGACTGCAATGGATCCAAGTCCATATAGGACTTGTGTGATGGTGGTGTCTGGTGCAGTGTTCACAACTGTTGGGATGTCATTATATAATACAGTCTGTGAAGTGAGTGCACTTACATCCTATCACTAGCCATATACTGAGTTTGCCGGTCCATAGGCAAAATTGTACAATGGCCAAGTACTCTGAGTTGTCCTCACAGGGAAAGCACGAGAGGGCAGAATGAGCCAGAAGAATGAGTGCCACCTGTGCCACCAGGGCCCAGATGAAATATGTACTAGTAGGTTTCAATAGAAGCATTGCAACCAGTGCAAAATACCACAACACCAAAAGTGCAAGGTAAAATTTATATGACATTAGAACTTAGAAGCTCTTGTTCTTGAAGTGGTTGTAGTTGTGGTAAAAGGACAGCTGAACCTCCCCTCTAGTTATATAGGAGCGTGAATTCCATCTGAGACATCAAGTCAACCCCGAGACATTAGGGTGTTTCACACAAGCATTTTCCATATGTTTTTGTCACAATTTCCATCATGAGTTCATTTGAAAACTCTGGAGTGCAGACACAAGTTTGCAAGCAAAATCACATTGAATTCACGCCCTGCATGAAACCCCCTTATTCTGTGATTTATAATTCCTGACGAATGGCTTGCTTTGGCTTGCTTTGCCTCACTCAGTTGGCAGGCTATCCCCACTGGCACCCACATATGCACACAGTTCTTGGACCTGCAAGGGCTAACTTTGTCATTGCTGTCACTGCCAATCTCCCGTTGTCAGTTTACTTTCAGAAATGAATCCAAAAGACAGTGGGTAGCGGTGTCGTCGTTGCACGGCTACTTACACTGGTGTTTGGCTCAGTGCGCTTTGCTATCAGCAGCAACAAAAGTAGAACAAGGACGAAGATGATGACGTAGCAGTGATGATGATGATGACGTAATACGCTGATGTAAGCGTAGATGAGATACAACAGCAAATGTCACGTGATTGACAAAGCTGGCCTTGATGTAGACGTAGTAGTAGTAGACGTAGCAGTAGACTTAGACTTAGATTTAGACGGGTGAATCCAACTGAAAGAGGTGAATTGGGGTACACTAAGGCGAAACAGGCCTTATATACATGAACAGAACAACAAACGATGCGAGTATGCCATACAACAATGCCGTCAACAGCAGACAGGAGAAATGACTAACAGCGAGAGGCAGAAAACCAAAATAGGAAGGTGGTTTGTAAGGAAATGGAAAAATGAGTCAGGTGGTCGAAGAAATGAAGGGAAATATGGCAGCGAATTTGAAATAGAAGCCAGAAATAGAATAGAAGTGAGTCATAGACAATAGACCATGTGGAACAATTGGAAATAGAAGTACAGCCAAGAAGCGAGTGAGTCAGGTGATGAAAATGAGTCATAGCTGTCCAATAGGATTCCAGTTGCTTGTCAAATATCTCCGAAGATGAGTAAGTGAGTCATGTGACTTGATGACGACTCAGAAACATGTGAACCAATCACGACACTTTTCCTCCAGAGAGGGAACGAAGACGAGCCCTTCTTGACAAAGTCCTTAGGCACATAACCGTAGCAAATCTCTGTTCCTGGTCCGTGCTCTTTGATGTACCAGTTATTCCTGAGGACGATACGATGCCAACCATTCACTGGTTCGAAGTTTGGGTCAAAACCGATGACGTAGAAGGGAGCATGGAAGGTTTGATCAAATACCCATATGCAATCGTGAATGTGATAAGGAGGATATGAGGGGAATACTTGGAATGGACCTTCAGGAGATTCGACATATAGAGGATAGTCCCGACGATGTGCGACTTGTGGAGGAGGACTGGACAAATGAACATCAAGGGGAGAACGCCAACTAGGAAGTTCAATGCGTGGTCCAACATGTATGTCTGGCTTGGCGGTCATCTGAAACGAATCATGGGACGTGGTGGCGGCAATGCTGGATGGCATATTGAAAATAGAATTGATGAAAAATAGAATGAGTGTGGAGATGATGTGTCTGGTGGACTGGAGGTAGCACAGCAGATGATCATCTGGCAAAAGCTGATGATGATAGGCGCGTGTGCAGTGAGTGTCTTTTGTAGTGTAGTAGGCGCTGTCGAGTATCATGCTTGTCACCGTGCTCTTTCCCTAGTAAATAGGTAGCCTGAAGTTCAGTAAATCAGGTTAAAAAGTGCATGTATAACTTAGATTCAGAGAACTAAGATGTCAAATGTTATTCTATCATACACATATTATTGTTACCTGTCTACCAAATACAACATGGGTTGCTATTGTGTTTAGTCATCTGATGGAGCATGGTGGTATGTATGTATGTAGCCTCAGGCTAGCCTAGATTACCTCCATGATGAATCATCAGAGCGGGAGGGAACGGCATCAGATGGCATCTAAGGCAGTGAATTCACCAATGAGTTTGTGCATCAGGAAAAATGGTTCTGCATCATAGTCTAGCCAAATTTACATAGGCCAAAAAGCAGCCGATATCTGTGATACTGAGGTGCAGCTCCATTGGGCACTCTACGACTACATAGACTGATTAGCACATACTTATAGCTTCCTATAGACATTGCATGCATCTCCACAGCTCTATCTCCTCTATTAGCTCCATGACCTCTACCCACCACTCATATAATGATGCCTGGAGTTTTCAACAGACAATCCAAACCCTAGCTTGCGTCTGTTGTTTGGAATGTTCTTTGGAATGTGCACATATTTTCATTTAGCAATCAAAACCCAACTCCAAGGTAGAATGATGGGAGCAGGATGATTGTCTGAGGTAGTTCACATTACATTTCTGTTTTCAACAGAAATTTGAAGAAAAGAAAATGGTGCAGAAAACGAGCGTAAGGTAGTAATAGAGTAGCATTGGGACATCAGTTCATGAAACTGGTTGATCAAATGTTATAGTCCAGTGTCTGGCCACCAACTGACGTGAGCGTCACTCACTGCTATTGCATTCTTGCGATCCTGCTCTAGCAACACAGCCCCAACCACAAGTATACAACCTCAATATACATCTTTGGTGCAATATGTTGTTGATCTCAAACATAGCTGTCAGTCATTTCCACGCTGTGGATCGGCCCATGTGCTCCTTGACATTGCTCTGGGGATCAATAGGAGAACGACATGGAATCTTGGGTTGAATCAGTGCTCACTAAAGCCATAAGAGATGCCAAGGGGTGTGTGGTGTGTCTGCGTGTGGAGAAATGCCTGATGTTACACTAAGTTCAAAGAGCCTGCCCTAAAGACTCATGTGACCAGTTTGGGTTTTAAACCACTGAGTTTGAAGTTCAGATGTTTGCGTCCCTTTCTCTATTACCACCACCATCCCTCGTCCCACACCATCTAGCAATATTCTACTCTGCGTAATGTGATCATATTATAAGCTTTATAACTGAAGAGTTTCTGAGTAAGCTTGATTCTGTTCAATATCCAATCCTTGCTCTTTTCCAGATAAGCTTACACTGTGTACAGGTGCTCATCCATTGGGAAGCAGAAGACGTATGGTTGGATGATGGAGCTTACTCTGTATGTGAAACTCAATGATGTAAATTTTCTGTTTTTCGTTGTTTCATTGTGAACTGATTCAGTTTGATTATAGTGTTCATTTGACCCATTATTGTCAAGGTTGGAATGATGCTGACATATCACTGAGGTATGTTTGCTCAGTGTAATTCTGTGAACATTTTATCCTAGTCTTGCACAGTGTGATAATGGATGCAGCTGAGGTGGCGAAGCAGTGAGTAATGTATGAGGGAGAGTGTCTTGGGTAGAATTATCATGTAAATACCATCTGTGCACACAATAAACTTCTGTTTCATTGTCAAAGAATTTGTTGATTGTTTATATGGCATGGTTGGTTTCCCTATTGATGATGTAGCATGTTGTTACCTGAGCTACCCATGGTCTGTAGATCTATCAGAGCTACAGAGCACATACTATGAACAGCTACAGATTACATGCAGTTGGATATGGCATGCTATACAGTGCTATCATATGCTATAGAGCTCTGGCACTGTGCTATGGGGTGCTATATACAAGGGGGGTTGTCTATGAATCTATGGCTAGTATAAAGGCTATGTCTCTATGAAGTTATTGCTTTTTTTCCTGATGCCAGTGGTGGCAATTTCACGAAAGCAGGGGGGTAGCTGCTTTCGCGAAATTGCTGAAATCGCAAACTCTGCGAAATCGTGTCGGAGTTCACGAACGAAATCACGACGGAATTCGCGACGAAAACGCACCGAGTTCGTCTGCGTGAAACCCCCTAATATTGCTGCCCCGCGCTTACTTCTTCGCTGGATTTACGCCGGTTTGCCCCTCAATTACGTCAGGGAGGCTAGGTTCTTATGCTTCTCAGTTCTAGCGATAAATGATTAGTCGTCGATGTCACGCGGTTAATTGACTAGCTATCACCAGCACATACCCCTCTCAAGCTACAAGCAAGATGAATCTCTTCTTTGCATTTTGTGTAGTTGGTGCGATACTATCCTGTGCAACCGCGATCAAGTTGGATGGTATCCGTGCCCTTGTCGAGCGTCAGGTTCCCAAGCACGCTGGATCCTTCCAGTTTGAGCTTACTGATGAACCGGGAGATTCGTTTCTGCTGAGCGACGCGAACGCAGGTAGTATCAAAGTCGAATGTTCCACCGTAAGCGCGTGTGCTCGTGGTATTTATACGTACGTGACACGAATGTCTTACTGGATGATACTAGCTATAAACCAATTGGAATTTTATAGTTATTTGACCGAAGTGGGCGGTTTGGACATATTCTGGACTGGGTCGCGTTTTGGTGAGCTTCCTTCTCGCCTCCCAGCCGTCGGAAAATCCCTCAAAGGAAGCGCAATCGCTCCCTATAGGTACTACTTCAACACTGTCACATTCGACTACACCGCAGCCTTTTATGATTTCCAACAATGGGAGTTCCTGCTTGACTGGTTGGCGTTGAGGGGTGTCAATCTTCCGCTGGCGTGGGTCGGCTACGAATATACTCTTGTAGAAGTATTCCGTGAAGCGGGGCTCAACGAGGCGGATATAACTACTTTCCTTTCTGGACCAGCATTCCAGGCCTGGAATCGCTTCGGGAATATTCAAGGCAGTTGGGGTGGACCTTTGCCCCAGCAATGGATCAACGACCAATTTTCCATGCAAAAGCAGATTGTCCAACGCATGGTGGACTTGGGCATGACACCCGTTCTCCCCTCGTTCACCGGTTTCGTCCCCGCTGCACTCAAAAATATATACCCCAATGCTTCCATTGTCGTTGGTAGTCAGTGGGATGGATTCCCTAGCAGTATCACAAATGTTTCGTTTCTCGAGCCTTTTGATCCTCTCTTCACCACTCTCCAAAAATCGTTTATTTCCAAACAAAAAGAGGCGTACGGGGATATCTCGCACATCTATACTCTGGATCAATACAACGAAAACGAACCTTTCATGGGTACCCTCGATTATCTACACAACGTCTCATCCAACACATTTGACAGTCTCCGCGCGGCAGACCCGGATGCAGTTTGGCTCATGCAAGCGTGGTTGTTTTTCAGTGACTCGGCGTTCTGGAATATTGATCGTATCTCAGCATATCTCGGAGGCGTCCCCGGAAATGATAGCATGATTCTTTTGGATCTGTACAGTGAAGCGCAGCCGCAGTGGTAGGGGTTTTTTTTTTTTCATTAATTGTTCCAGAACTCACATGGTATTCTGTTTACAAGGCAACGAACATCCTCCTATTTCGGAAAGACATGGATCTGGTGTGAGCTTCACGACTATGGAGGTAACATGGGTTTCGAAGGCAACCTCGCGAATGTCACCACAGCGCCGATCATGGCATTGAATTCACCTGGTAGCTCCATGAAAGGTCTTGGACTGACGATGGAAGGGCAAGAAGGAAACGAGATCGTTTACGACTTACTCCTCGACCAAGCGTGGTCATCATCAGCTATCGATATTCCCAGCTACGTTTCCTCCTGGGTATCTCGTCGTTACTTCGTCGATAATCTTCCTGCCGCTGCTCACCAAGCTTGGGAGATTCTCAGCTCTACCGTCTACAACAACTCAGACATCAACACCCAGGCAACTGTCAAAAGTATCCTTGAGCTCGCTCCATCCTTAACGGGGCTCGTTAATCGCACGGGTCACCACCCCACCGAGCTTTTCTATGACACGAATACAACCATGGTCCCGGCTCTCAAGCTCCTAGTCCAGGCGAGCAAACAAAACGCTGATTTACAGTCTGTCCCAGAATTCGCATATGACGTGGTTGATGTTACGAGGCAGCTCCTGGCAAACCGGTTCCTCGACGAATATAATCAGCTCGTAGCGACATACAGCACGAACGGCATTGCAGCAACAGCAATCGCAAAAGCCAGCGAATCCCTCCTCACCATCCTATCCGACCTCGATAGTCTCCTTCTCACAAACGAGAACTTCCTCTTAAGCAATTGGATCAGTGACGCACGTAGCTGGGCAAACAGTGAGAGAGACTCTGGATACGCCGCCTACCTGGAATACAACGCTCGCAACCAGATTACCCTCTGGGGACCCGATGGCGAGAACAATGACTATGCTTCTAAACAGTGGGGAGGCCTCGTCGGAAGCTATTACCTCCCGAGGTGGGAGATGTTCACGGATTATCTGCAGGGTACCAAAGAGAACGCACAGGCGTACAACGATTCCATTATCGCGCAGCACTTGCTCAGCTTTGGGCAGCGGTGGGACAACGAGACTTGGGGAACGAATAAAGGTGAGTCATGGGGTACACGCGGAGATACGTGGGAGATGGTAGACGAGTTGTTGGAAAAATACGCTTAGTTCTAAGTGACACATATTTTTAACTTTCTTTTCGCATTATGATTGGAGCTTCAAACTGAGTGATGCTGGGCGATTACCTACTCGCTCATAAGCCAATGGGTCCGCTGCATATTAATCAATCCCTCTTGGGGCAGACACCCGAGGAGGATGCGAAACTACGTCTATGAATCACAATGGAATAATTTAGAAACACTCACGTTCAGTTCGAATGAAAATACTGTTCACATTATAAGTCCCCGATCGACGCCCCGTCATAGATTCGAACGCGTATGAAAACAGCTGTTAAGCCAGGCAGGACCGTTGCAACAACGTCTGTGTACAGGCAACCCGAGATAGTCACAAATTAATATTGAGGATAATATAGCAAAAGTACGCTGATTTAATCGTTCCACCCCCCACCCACAGACTGAAGTGCCCAGTCATGCCTGATACAGTCAAGGAAGACATTGCGGTGAGGCAGCCCATCGATCTCTATTCCGTTCTCCGTCTGAGGGGCATACAAATCGGAGTGTCGCCAATGTTGTTCATCAGACTCGCCTACTTGGGGATGCATATGCACCAACGGGTATAAGGTCCAATTTACGTCTGCAAATCCGGGGGGAGGACATGCGATGGGGATCTCTAGTTTCACATGTGCAATGGACTTCGGAAGTCCCGCTAGGTAAAGTGAAAGGGGAAGGGTGTGAGACCTTTGCATCCACGGGGAATTTGGCAATAGCCAGAGATGAGTGAGGCTCTTCAGGCTTGCGAGCGCAAGGAGTACTTCTTTGTGCATCCAAAGAGGGGTTCGAAGGTGGGTGAGATTTGGGAAAATCTCCGAAAGCTCATCATAATCTAAGGAATTGGTAGAGATATTGGAGAGGATGGTAAGTCGTTTTACGCCGGGAGAATGCGGCCAATCGGGTAGCATGTATACGGTGAGTTCTGAAAGTATGTGAAACGGGGTGGCGACCATGGAGCGTGTAAATGAGCCTTTTGAGGTGAGAACGTATAATCTTTGCAGAGATGTGCAGAGGAGGTTTAAAATGACCAAACCATGTGCGTGTGTATAGGACTCATCCGTGACAGCTGGGAGAAGCGTCTTGGAACACAACGACATACTATGCTTCGTCGTTCGCGAAAGGTCAGCCGCACTGCCCACGAATTGGTATGATCGAACTACTTGGTAAGCGGACGGCATGACGGTATGGGTTCTGCTTTTTAGATATGTCAAGTCGTCGGAGGGATCAACCTCAGCTTCAAGGTCATCTGAGGTATCGTCGCTGGAAGAGCTGGATGCAGACTCCCATGAGGATCCGGAGTCAGAATCAATCTCTACACCCTCGTCGTTTTTACCAATAGACTTCTCCGTAAGGAACATCCACAGGTTTTCAACCAGCAGGCGGAGGCGCGGGGCAGTTTGCATTGTAGCAGCGAAAAGTGCTATAGGTTCCTTGTTTGAGAGAAAGACACATTTGTACACTATGAGAACGACCATTTAAATTGTTTGTGCGTTCAATTCCCTCGAGGAAACACTTACAGGCAGGGGTCACCCAATGATGGATGGTCTTGCAGACACGCCCAAGACTGGAAAGATCGGCCTTTTGATCTGCCGAAATCACCACAGTAATAATCTCTGTAGCTATCTCGACGGGTAATCGGGTAAATGGAAATATGCCATGCTTTTGTATTTTGTTGTCGCTGTCTGGATGGGTCATGCTGTTTGATTGCCCCACGCACATGATTATAGTGGGCGTCGCAGAATGGGTAGGGTGTGCATGGGCTTTGTCGAACTTTGTTCCTTCTTTCGAAGTGAAAATTACAGGCTGATGGCCCATTTTCGCCATAGCCAACCCACCGGGACTCACAGTATAGTTCGGGATTTGAAATCACTCTCCGCTCCTTCATATGTGCTCAGAAAGGTCCACAAATGTAACTTAGTCCATTAAAATAGGTTTTATGCTGTTGCAAGTTCTAAACGGTCAGAAAGGTTCCACAGCATTCAGCAATCCACGAAACAGAAGTGTTCTTGCAATTTCTGTCAATTCGGTGCTGCAAAACGCCGAAAACAGACATCTAAGAACGGGAATAAGGACTGGCAGATCGCCGCAAAAAGACAGATTTCGACCCACCTCAAGGTTAGTCTACATCGTCAGCTCTTGGTCCGCCGCCGCCCGCCGCACCTGCATCCACCGTCTCGTCCCGTTCGGGATCCGAATCTGAACCAGAAGCTCCTTCCTCTGCTACATTCCGACCCCATAAACGGCCGATTAGATTTCGGACGATTCTCACAGGTAAGAACTATGGGTTATACACGACGATCAGGGCAGATAGGAAGACTCTGCACAAACAACTTACCGGCTCATCATGACCACTCTCCTCCGCATCCCCACTATCACCCTCTGGCGCGGCTGCGGCAACGGCAGCCGTGGCTTGTTCTTCATCCTCCATTCTCTCTTCATCCGGTTCTGCAAGGATAGCTTCTCCACCAGGCATCCTGCCATCCTCCACCGGAGCAGCTTCGAGTCCTCCATCCTGCGCCATAACGCCCAATACAGCTTCTAAAATCTCCCGAGGGAATTGTCTTGCCAACTGTGCAAGTTCGACCATCCCTTCGGGAAATCGCGCGGCAATTTCCGGATGTGCGTCAAAGAGGGCCTAAAAGCAATAATAGTCAATAAAAGAAAGTACACCACGCTACACTAGGTTCATTGAAAATCACATACTTGAAGCTGCGCCCGATCTATTTCAAACCCTTCAGGAAAGGCCCGTCGAAGCCTTTGTGCCATCGCATCACGCCCGCTCCCTACCCCTCCAGGACTCACGGCAACCACCCCCAAGAAATACGCGTCATCATATTTGCTAACAGCCGTCACAGGCGGAAGTGGATCCCCTTCGATATTTAGCGTTAGACGCGTTTTCGCCTCGTCAGGGAAGAAAGACATTAGACGTCGGAATTCGGGAGATAGAGGAGCAACAACCACCACGTGGCGATATATTGCCTCAGTTATGTTAGACTGAGTTGAGAAGAGGGTGTTGAAGCGTATGCGTGGGCGAGAGGTAACGGAAGGTGTTAGTGAGCTAGGGGAAAGGGCGGTGAGAGTCTTGCGAAGCCAGACCGCGCGGGTAGGGATCTTCCACATTGAAGACGACCGTATAGTGTAGATGTGTGAGAGGAGTTGTATAAGCGATGTAGGAAGGTCATGACGATGTGGACTGTATGTCAGGTTAGGTGTATCAACTTAGAGAATGCATGGTAGCAATTACGAACGGACCTATAATCGGTGACAATTCTGAAAGCGTCTGTATTCCGTAATCGCCCCGGTATCGTAATGTCGACCTTGTCTGCAAGTAACGGTGCTATGCTGGGAAAGGCAACAATCGCGTCCTTTAGCGCCTGGGTACTTTCGCGATGCTCCTACGTGTATGTTAGCATAAACTCAACAGTTTTCTGCGAAAAACGAACCTCATCTAATTCACCTTCCTTCTCGAAAAGGGCTAAAGCTCTCGCCCAACACCAACCTGGTAAAATAGTGACATCAAATCGAACCTCTCCCTCTCTATCGACGTCCATCTTCGCATATGCATCCCACAAATCAAGTAGCCAATCACCTTGTTTGGCCTTGATTGCAAGATAGTCCAGATGAAGAAGGGCACCATGTGGGTCAGTGTGGGGATCTAATCCATAAAGGAGCCGAGCAAATTCGAAGGCTGTTCGTGGTGTCCCACGACGGTTAAGGTCTCTGCATTCCGACGGACATCTCAGGGCGGAGATGAAAGATGAAGGGGGTTTGACACACACATGACGTTCCGCGCGAGGGCGAGAAAGAACACACGATTCTCTACACGGTCAAAGTCGAGACGATGAATACCCGTTGTGAGATTGAAGGCACCCGCAAAAGCACGCTCATATGCGAATAATGCGCGTGACATGAAATCAGCAGCCGTCGAGTACTCTTAATGCGATGAGATCAGGCTAAACAGAGTGTGAGAAGAGCTGTCAAACGTACCTTCTCGATGACGAAACACTTCTGCCATCTGGAGAAGAGTGTCCGCGTGCCATGGCATCTCATACATGAGACTGTAAAATAGTTGCGGATCTTCACAATATTTCAGCATCTACACTTACCGTAGAAGCAACTGACTCACCTCCACCCATAACACATTGCAAATACTCATACGTCGTGCCCTTATAGCGAGGACTTGCCTCAATGGTCCACCAACGCTCTCTATGGTCCGGACCAACGCCCGTTTCTTTCTCTTGCACTTCTTCGGGTGTTAGTGCTCGCATCGACAAACCTGCACGATACTGCGCTGGAGGCCATGCTGGCTGAGGTCGCGCGAGATGAGAACGTATTCGTGATGGACGAGAAGCGCCAGAGGCGGTGATCTAGCGTATGGGGAATAAGTGGACAGATAAGAGAAGACTGCCGACAGTGCCACATACAACTTTAGAGCCAAAAAAACGGCGAAGTTCGGTTTCTGGGTCAAGATGCTTTAGTGAGACACTGAGCAATGAGCTTCAAAACAGATGTCAGAGAGTGGTTGCCGAAGAAAGAGGTGCGCAACGCACTTAAAAGCATCGAAAGATGACGTCGATCCAGACATCGCTGTTGAAGATCCAGAAAGATGCGAAGCTGCATACCTGGGAAACGGAATGAGAGCATTGCTCAGAGGAGAAGTCATACTATACGCACTTTCCAGATAACTCTGCTAATGCTTTGTCAAAATCCTCCTCCTCTACTTTTAGCTTGGCTTTAGACTTAACGTCCTCCTGTCCTCCTGACTTGGGTGTGGGTTTTTTCGTTGTTGCTGCAGGATGATCGTTATCCACGGTAGTCCCAACCCCTTTCTTCTTCTTCTTCTTAGACTACAGCTCTTTTAGCACAAACGTCCAGCACCATGACTCTACGTAATATACCTTCTTTGACTTTATGGCTCGGACTGATTGTTCAACATCGCTCACTTGTTCAGCTTCTTGTTCGTCGTCATCTCCTGCAAGCTGCATTAGAGTAAGTCAATACTGTTGCGATACTGATGTTATGACCCACTGCAGCAAATCCCATACTTCTCTTCGGACCTTTCGTTTTGTTTCGCACAATAGGTTCATCTTCTGATACTTCATCAGCGTCCTGCCTAGAAGTGCTCGCCAATGCTTCTAGCTCCTCCTGTTCTCGCTGTTGCCGTTTGCTCAAACGCGGTGCCATGAGATTCAGAAATGTCGGTTTACGTAAGAGACAGTGCTGCTCAATTCTTACTAATTACCTTGCTTGCAACACCTGAGGTACCCACATTACGCTATCAACTTAGCTAGGCCCAACTAGTTAGATATGTTTCGCAGTAGGATTCCTGTACTATGGTTAATTCTACAAATATTTCGGCCTGAGAAATAACTAAGGTTTGAATGATGCATCCAAAACCCATCAAAACGTCTGGACCCGGCTGCCACAACGCTCGGCTGACGACATCACGGGCGCCATGGACACCCACATCATGCATCCACCTGCCGGCACTGTCACCAACAGTGAGCTCAATGCTGGGGCAATTCTGGCTCAATAAATTGCAGATAAAATACGAAAAAAAATCCTAAAAATTCATACAATAGCATAGAATTATTCAAATAAATCATGGCTAGCATACAGCCCCTTGCCAGCACTGTCAACAGCAGTGAGCTCACATATAAGCCTCAAATATTCTCGAAAAATTAGGAAAAAATTCAGAAGAGCATAGATAGCTGCCCCATCAAGATATTTAGCTTGGCAGTCTTTTTCTGGTCACTCTATGAAATCCTACATTCACTAGAGCTTGTGCAGCAGCTGGTGCTCATGGTCATCCATCCAGACTACCTTACTACCAGTGAGTCCTTGCCTTTATGATGCTTCTAACCCATATATTCTATGCATATTGACAATAATTTGATTCTAAAGCAATCAATAAGCTCAGTTGACCCCTTCTGACTGGACTATTCCCTATATATCCTTCCCCAGCAACTCAGCAACTCACCAGTGCTTTGTGTATCACTTTCAGCTGTCTCCAACCTATGGAACTGTCAGTAATGTTTATTTAATTGTTTTATATTGTCTTTGGACCTCTGTGACCAAGGGGGGAAGCATATTATAAGCTGGAAGGTGTCAGATGGTGCATTTATGCCTCCTGCCACTTCCAGCCTCTGTTTTGTTTGTGTCTGACACACTCCCCTCATTGTTTACTTCTATTCCATGAGTTCTATATTAATAATTTTCCTGGGTGTTGGTCCGGGTACTAATTCTTCTCCCCTCACCTCCTCAGACTTTCTGGTGCTCCCTCAGCACCCCATTGGCTTTGTAAGTGTTCTAAAAGGTCTTTATTCTGTTTATTTCATCTATTCTAATCATTCTATGTAACTTATGAGCCTTCCATACCAATTACTCTTCCAGAGAGAGCTCCAGAGGCTTTTGGGCTCTTCACACTGTATCAAATAATGTAGTGAGTTATACATGGGTATAGGGTCATTTACTGCATATATAGATATCTATATAGTTCTATGAGGCCTCTAAACTCCTTTTGCTTGAGTGGAGAGCAAGAAATATGAAACTTATTTTGACAGGTAAGATGGTGTTGCCGATTGATAACCATTTGTTTCCAGGGCTGTCCCATGCCTTCATAAACTTACAGTAACACTATGGATGCTGTGTATTCGCACAGACTAACCATGTACAAAGCTCTATGCTCCATAACAAAAATACTTTAAAAAAACATAGAATGAGTTTTGTTAGTGGTCCAAAGTGACTGACACACTCTGACAGGTTTTTTTGTCAGTCACCAGGTAGAAACTACAGTGTGACATCCACTGGATCACCAACCACATTGGCCAACACAGATGAATGGTGGTTTGGGGTCACTAACAAAACTTATTCCATATTATTTTAAAGTATTTATGGTGTATCTAAAATTGAATTTAAGGCTCACTAGCATGTTGTAAAAATTTATACAATATTTGATGGAATATTTTGTTATGGAGCATAGAGCTTTGTACATGGTTAGTCTGTGCGAATACACAGCATCCATAGTGTTACTGTAAGTTTATGAAGGCATGGGACAGCCCTGGAAACAAATGGTTATCAATCGGCAACACCATCTTACCTGTCAAAATAAGTTTCATATTTCTTGCTCTCCACTCAAGCAAAAGGAGTTTAGAGGCCTCATAGAACTATATAGATATCTATATATGCAGTAAATGACCCTATACCCCATGTATAACTCACTACATTATTTGATACAGTGTGAAGAGCCCAAAAGCCTCTGGAGCTCTCTCTGGAAGAGTAATTGGTATGGAAGGCTCATAAGTTACATAGAATGATTAGAATAGATGAAATAAACAGAATAAAGACCTTTTAGAACACTTACAAAGCCAATGGGGTGCTGAGGGAGCACCAGAAAGTCTGAGGAGGTGAGGGGAGAAGAATTAGTACCCGGACCAACACCCAGGAAAATTATTAATATAGAACTCATGGAATAGAAGTAAACAATGAGGGGAGTGTGTCAGACACAAACAAAACAGAGGCTGGAAGTGGCAGGAGGCATAAATGCACCATCTGACACCTTCCAGCTTATAATATGCTTCCCCCCTTGGTCACAGAGGTCCAAAGACAATATAAAACAATTAAATAAACATTACTGACAGTTCCATAGGTTGGAGACAGCTGAAAGTGATACACAAAGCACTGGTGAATTGCTGGGGAAGGATATATAGGGAATAGTCCAGTCAGAAGGGGTCAACTGAGCTTATTGATTGCTTTAGAATCAAATTATTGTCAATATGCATAGAATATATGGGTTAGAAGCATCATAAAGGCAAGGACTCACTGGTAGTAAGGTAGTCTGGATGGATGACCATGAGCACCAGCTGCTGCACAAGCTCTAGTGAATGTAGGATTTCATAGAGTGACCAGAAAAAGACTGCCAAGCTAAATATCTTGATGGGGCAGCTATCTATGCTCTTCTGAATTTTTTCCTAATTTTTCTAGAATATTTGAGGCTTATATGTGAGCTCACTGCTGTTGACAGTGCTGGCAAGGGGCTGTATGCTAGCCATGATTTATTTGAATAATTCTATGCTATTGTATGAATTTTTAGGATTTTTTTTCATATTTTATCTGCAATTTATTGAGCCAGAATTGCCCCAGCATTGAGCTCACTGTTGGTGACGGTGCTGGCAGGGGATGCATGATGTGGGTGCCCATGGCGCCCATGATGTAGTCAGCCGAGCATGAGTGGCATCCGGGTCCAGACGTTTTGATGGGCTTTGGATGCGTCATCCAAACCTTAGAAAATTTCCCAGGGCAGAAATACTGGCAGAATTAACAACGGTACAGGAAAACTACTGCGAACCCTACCCAACTAGCTGGGCCAACCGCCTGGGTTGCTCCAGCTAAGTCAATATCGTTACGTGGGAACCCCAGGTGGCTTGCAAGGCTTGCACTGCATCGGAAAAACCCAATTTACCCTATTTGGCCTGATACAGTTAATTAGGCCGTCAGGTGGGCCAGAGTCCCGATAAGGGCCCATAAGGGAAGGAAACCTTATCAGCACTTGATCAGGTAATAACTCTCCAGTATGAAGTATGGGGGCCTGATCTGCCGAAATATGGTTATCGGCCTAGTATCAGGCCTGATAAGGCCAAGAGCCAATCAAGATGAAATAAAGCATAGGGCCTAATATACATTCGACTGCAATTAGCAAGTATATGTTGGGGGATATTATATCAGAAGCCCGATTATAACTGAGCTAATATTTATTAGCACTGCTAATATTTAGGTTATGAGCGCTGACTTGGAATGTCATGCCAGCTCTAATATGCATCCCATCGATCCCTCCGTCTTCTATGGCTACGGTCCACCAAACCCTCACCCACCTCATCATTCATCTCCACCTTTGACTCCCACCCATGCCTGTACCAGTGCAACCAAAATCCCCATTGACCCCTCTCTCTTGGATGCCACATCATCAACCACATCCAACCTGTCTTCAACTGTCTTGAACTCCTCTGTGGGCTCTGCCCAGCCTGCCATCTCCTCTGACATCCTCTCCCCAGTCACATCCAACATCACAAATGTGCTAAAGCCATGCAACCAAGGTGCACTCACCCAAGGGTGGCAAGACTAAGCTGAAATGCAAGGTGCATGAAGAATTCAGCATAGGGCTGTCCACGAGTATACCCACAGATCACCTGGACTTGAATCTGTGGGTATTTTCATTTTCAAACCCTATACTCGGATCTGCATGGGTATTGCATCCGGGTGATCTGAACCCATGGAACTGAACCCACGAGTTTCGGACTACTCGTGGGTTGATCCGTGGGTATATATTATTAATTTTCAGCAGACATAGCTAGCTATGTATTAACCCTAATTTTTACAATTTATTTTGTGTTTTTATCTAATTTATTGGGGCCTGTAGAGGCCCCACATTTTTTGGTGCACCAGCACAAAACCTTGTTTGAAAACGAACCTTATTTTATTTTGAACAAGGTTTTGTAAGTCACGTGACCTACAAAGCACAACCAACAGCGGAGCTATATAAGCTCCAGCTGCTGGTGCATCAAAAATTGTGGGGCATCTACAGGCCCCAATAAATTAGATAAAAATATAAAATAAATTTCGAAATTAAGGTTAATACATAGCTAGCTACGCCCACTGAAATTGTAAGCCACAGATCCCAAATACCTGTGGGTTTTAGGCAGAATCCCATAATCCATACCCAGATCCGTGTAGGTATTGCCCATTGGGTACCCAATACCCATGGGATCCTTACCCACAAGTTTTCCCATGGATCAACCCACAGGTACCCATGGGTTGATTCAGACTCGTGGACAGCCTTAATTCAGCACAAACGATCTGGATCAACTGCTTCGTGCAGTGATTGAAGTTGACCCATACATGGTGCCACACAAGCAGGTTGGGGAGAGATGGAGGGAGGTCATGAAGCACGTGCAGGCAGCAGGTTACTGCCTGGGTCGTGATCATGACATGCTCAAGAATAAGGTGGCTGCGTTGCTGACATGGGTTGAGGTATGGTTGCCCTATACCTCTTGTTTTTCACTCATATTTGATGTGTTCAGGGTGGCAAACCACAGCAGGGCTGCTGCCCTCTTGGGCATGAGGTGGAGGAGGATGAAGTCGTCACTGCGTCACTGTCTGGGAAGCTGGACTCTGTAGCAGGCAAGAAGCTGCTTGCAAAAGAGACTAAGGAGGCAAATAAGGTGGAAAAAGCAGATGTAAGTTTACTTCCAACCACACATCACAATCTAATTGCTGGGGCAGGCGAATGAGTGTGACAAGATAGTGGGGGAGAACATGCATGTGGTGATGATGCACAGGATGCAGAAGGGGCCTGAAAAGATTGCAAACCCATCCTCCATTACTTGGTCATCATCAAAACAGCCATCTGGGGCTCCATCAATGTTCCCAAGTCTTGATTCTTCAGGTGATGTATCTGACAAGGAAAATGACAGTGATTTCTCTCAGGACCAAAAACATGCATGTGTCAATACCCCAGTGACTCGTCAGGAGTCTAGGAACGATTTGTCAACAATTGTCAGGTATCTTGCTGAGCAGAAGGCCATACAGGCCGAGGGAGTCATTGAACAGCGCTGAGCTAATGATATAAATGAGTGCACCAGCACGATGCTCATAGACATATTGCGTGCCGCTTTCATGCAGGCCCCTCAGGCGTAGTTTACTTGTCCTGCTTGTCACTAAAGAATAAAACAGTTTCTTGTTTTACACGAGACAATTAACAGTGAGGCATACAACAATGTAAAAGAGACTACAGTGCACCCGCTACACCACTGATAAGGAGGAATGCACCATCTCCTGCCTACTGCTCTATCTCCTGGAAGTATTCATGGACCATTGGTGGGTCACAGCGATACCGAACAGCAGTTTGGTTGGGTACAAAGCACGAATGTGCATTTGTCAGGAGGATGGCAACATGGTAAAGCAAGCCACAGGCATTACCATAGATCTTCTGCTTCCAGAATGCCTGCAGAAATGGCCAGTCCTGTAGCACCAGGCTGAAACCATGTTCAACCAAGATCCACACACCTCCCATAGTTTCATTCCATGCATGCTCTTTGTCAGTAAGCTCTCTGACATGGCTGTATGGACTGAGTATGACTGGACTGATGCCATATGCAGAGTCCCCATACACCTGGAAAAACAGCTGTTCTGGGGCATCCCCTTCTTGTGAACCCAGCTGGATGGCATGCTGCGGCAGCTTGTCGACCAGCTTGCTCTCGTGCAAGACCCCACAATCATTTTGAGGTGCACAGAATGGGCCGGCAAGGTGTACCATCAAACCATTTGGTGTGACAATCCCCTGGAACTTCATCTCATGGTGTTTCTTATAACCAGTGTAAGCTAACTCTTGAAACATCCCAGGCCTACAGGTCTGCCATATCGTGCAGCCAATGAAACCGAACAGTGAATGGGAGGGGGCACCAAATGCATGAAAGGAGTCTGCATAGGTTTGAAGACACTCTGGGGAGACCACACCCTTGTCATCCCAGTCTAGAAGGTGTCTCCATGTGTAATCAACGAACAATGCCATCTCGTTCATGATTTCTGATATGGCTGACTGCAGGTGCACATACTTCGTTGACAGACTCCATTGGTCATTGGGTGTACGCAGACGGGCACACAGCAGTGAAATACATTCAATAGCTGGAGCTTGGTAGCCTCGACAAGTGATCAGAGGATCCAGAAGGAGCATGACTCTTGTGAGGGTCACCAACTCCCCTGCAGTGAATCTATGATGTATGTTGGAAGCGTTGTGAGCATCTCGTTTTGCAGCTATGGTAGGTGTTACATACCTGAATCACCACACACACTCTGCCTCTGTTAAGCCATACAGATAAGTCTCCGAGATGCATTGCCCTCCCTGCTTGGGATGGGGCTTGATGACTGGTGCACACGATGATAGTGTGTGGATTGTTGATGTAGCCTGGGAGATCAAAGATGGAGGAGGTCATACAGGAGCCCAATTGAGCATGGCTGTCATGGCTGTGAGTAGCAGCAGGCGTCAGCACTGCAGATGAGCATCCATGGTGGATGTGGAGGTGGGCATGTCACACTTGTCACACATCAGCTGGATTATCCCCCCTGGCACTTGTATTCAGCTGGGAAATAAATTTATTAGAACATTATAAAAATCCCTCTAATATCTCCCAATATATACTCCCTATTACAACATTGTCCTAACATTTGCAACTGTAACTAATTTGTACTTTAAACACTTTCACTCAGATAGATTGAACACAGGCTTTAACACTGACAAGCATGGAAATTTTAAATTAACTACAAGGCTACAAATAACAAGTCAGTCACAGGATTTGAACACACGAACATGCTGTGACAAAATTATAATTACATAAGTTATTAAGGAGTGGCAATAATACAACTAGACTATCTAGTATACAAGATATTTTGAAAATAGGTGCAATATACCCATCAAATCATTGCCCTACTTTGAGCAATAGCACTGTAACATTATAATTGTCACGATTGTGAATTTCATAGAATTATTAATACTTAATATCTCAGGCTCTGAATCATTGACAGACTATAGAATATAATATACACATCTGCTGTCAATGGGCATTGACAATGCAGGGATCAACTTGTCTAGCATGGTCAGGTGAGGGTGCAACTGCAGGGGTGAAGCTGAGATCGAGCCCTGGTGTGGTGAAGGCGTGTCACAACACCAATAGCGGACATGAGTGCGGTGAAGGGGACACATTGACATAGAGGTTGTAGTATGCAAAAATAATGCAAAGGTAGAGCTGCGAGTGTTAGGTAATGAATCAGCACCGGGGATCAGTTAGAAAAGAATTGTGTACCTTATTAACAAGGTCCAATCCAAATGTAGCCAATAGGAGGGTGGGTGAGGTGGAGCTACAAGAGAGGAGTGCAACCATGAGACCAGGAATTGAGACCCCACGGACTAGTGAGGAGTGAAGGCGAACACAACGATAGGCCGGTTGGCTTGTTGATGATACAAGGAACATTGCAACAAGATCATTACCTGGCCAACCTCATTACAATGGGAGGGTCGCTTTACAGAAGTTGTGAACAAAGACCATGCACTATGGGTCACATAGTTTGGGCTGTGCCAAGGTAGTGATGGTCTGCTTTTGGCATTGTAAATTTTAAATTAAGGTGAGTTTTGATGTCAAACGGACAGTATATGTACCTTACCTCAATCTAGTGTGGGCCACCATTCGGATCAACAGCGGAGAGTCTTTAAGCTCTAAGTCTTGGTGGGTGACATCGGCAAGAATGATTCAGATCACATGACTGGGAAATGCCAAAGGTTGCATGTGAAGCTATGTCAGGTGATCTTGGAAAGATTAGGCCATACAATGGCAAAGGCACACAAACTGTAGAAGGTTAAATATGGAGGATTTATTTTACATAGAATCATAGGAAACTTAGCACAATTAACACCAACATAAATTCAGTAAAATAATTTCTATTCAAACAAAGATCAACAAAGCAGTGCATGATAGATGATGTTGACCATCATAGTTTTGAAGGGGGGAAGTCTTACCTGGCAGTAACAGGAACCTCTAGAAAGGGTGATGTATAGTTGACCATGAGAAAATGTGAGTCAAATTTCTACAGCTATTGAAAGTAGTGGTGTAGGCAGGAGCTAAGGGAATTAGTATTGTATGGCCACTGAAGGAAAGTATCCATGAAAAAGTAATCCAAGGAATTAGAGTGATTTCATTGTTAAAAAGAGTAAAATGATGAGAAGCTGATGAAAGGCAGGGAATGTGTAAAGGGAACTCCACACTTACTACAGTGTAATTCCTACTCTATGATCCGGTAGACTCCTGGGGAGTGTGTACCTGGTATCATCTCCTTCTTATCTCCTTAGTTATCTTTTGGCAGGTTATCTCAAGTATCTCCAATTGGGAGATAGTGCTGTGCATATTGATTGGTCAATAACCTTTAGACTTGTTTCCTATCTAGATGCCCCTGGTCTCCACACATCTATATAAGCAGTAGATAGCTCATGTATATTCACTATCCTTGTTATACACTTGGGTTAGAGGCATTCGTCTTACAGTCCATTGATGTCCCCTTACAGAATGCAACAACAAACAACCCCAACCCCAACTTCCAAGTCATGTTGTACAGGTAATAGAGTAGTAATATTGGTAGAGGGAAATGGTTAGGTATGATACTGCATTGGAATTTATGGAAAAAATGGCTAGATTTTGGTCATATGGGTAATATAGTATATAACAAGACCTCCATGCCATACGGTTGAGCAAATGAATGGGGATGTTAGAACCCAGGTTCATTCCCAGCTTTTCCACTTTTCTCCAACATATTCCGATTCATAACTCCAATATGTTTTCCGATTTACTCCACCCATTCTACTTATCCCTGTTTCCATCTATATTTAGTCATCTCTTATCAAGATCTACATCTTCGGTCTTATGTCCATATTCACTCTTACCCCAATCCTGTATTTGCTCCATTTTGGATTTCCGCATTTCGTATCTTTCCGACTCAGACCATATCGATTCGTTATATATGACTCCTTCATGTACTTCGTTCTTCAGTTTGAATATTGACCTACCTTGACTCAATATCTTCTCACTTCCATCTCTAAGTCTTATCTGACTTTCTGTTCTCCAACTCCTCCAACCTTCTCTGATTTCTCTGATATCCCAACTTTCTGAAATACCAGGACACGAAGGATCCAAGAGGGTGTAACCTATAAGTTGAAGCCAACATCTGTACGTTCTGACCCCGACTCCGAATCCCAAACTCTGATATTCTGACATTTCCAACATCTGACGAGAAGAGATCTAGTTCATAACAGTATATTCGAACTGAAACTCTTGATCCATTCACTATGCCTTCTACCAGATCCTGTACTGTCACCAGAAACACAAACCCTGGATCTAGCTTTCCGAACAACAAACCGGAAGGTGACCCTGGTGATGACAACAACATTGACAACAATGAGGACGACTGTTTTGGAAACTGTGAACTCAGAACTAAACATTGGTGTAAGGTACACACTCAAGTTTAGTCTAGCCACTTGATAGTATTCAAGGGGATATTAACCAAAGACTATTATAATGGAGAACCCAATTAAGAGATTCTACTCCAGTGATCAAATAACACTATTACGAAGCAGTAATAATGCAATTCAAAGCACTTGTAGCAAGGCTACTAGTCTGGTCAAGATAATACTTGAAACTAAGTGAATGAGCGTACAAGGTTCTGATGCTTTGTTTTTATATGCAATATATGGGGAACGCAGACTTGGACAACTAGGCTCCGGGTCGTAACAATTGAATAGCTGTTCAATTGAAAGACTAAAAGGATAGCCAAGAAACAAGGAGCGAAAAGATGAGACCAACCACAGCAAGTTAAAACTAACTTGAGAGTTGATAAAGTCAAGACTAACACAAGCTAGTTAGCTAGGCAAAGGCCCTACAAGCAACAGTGCCCAGATAAGATAGAGTGTGGTAGCTTTGTGCTGACACAAGCTAGTAATCAAGCTAAGGCCCTACAAGCAACAGAGCTTGATTAGATAGAAAGTGTACTACACCCCAACACTAGTTATTGCTTAGACTTTGGCCCTACAAGCAACAAAGGATAATCAAATAGTAGTGGTGGTTGTTACCAACACAAGCTATTAATTTAACTTTGGCCCTACAAGCAACAAAGCTTCAATCTATATAGTAAATGGCAATGGTGGGTTCGTGGGCATATGCTGAGTCATGCTGAGTAAGATGCTTAGTCAGCCAAATAAATGCTCCTGGAGCCTCAGAGCAACCCCAATTAAATCCAGAAAAATACATCAAAAATCAGGGAGGCTACTAGAACCTCCCTGGCACTTGCCTGAACCTCACCCTGAGAAAATAACAATAATAACACAACAGTGCCTTCCCAGCAACTTTAGGGTTAGGGTTTTTGGTCCTGAAACTTCCTGGGCAGCCTTGAGTGTCAAAATAAAATAGTTTCCCATTTGAGAATCTGACTTAGAGATTCCAAATCTGAATTCAATGAGCCAAATCCAAAAATATGAACTGGACAGTGCAAATCTAAACCAGCCAATCCAATCACCAGGAACATGATACAAAATGTACCAAGAGAAAAGTGTGGGAAAATTGTGTAAAAAGATCGAATTTTGACACCATTTGTATGGTGAGAAAATTGAAAACATAGTGTGTTTTTGGTCAACATTTGTTTGGGGTGCAGATGTTGAACAAAGTTAGGATTTGATTGGGGTGAAAATTAGGAATTTGCATCAGATTTGTGCCCCACACAATTCAAGGCATTTTTGTTAATTTTATCACAATTTTCACACCCAAGAATTTTGTGGGCAAAATTACAATTTTTCCAGGAAGAAGATTGAGAACAAAGAGGAAATTGCAGGAAAATTGTATGCAATTTCCTCTTTGTTCTTGATTTTCTCCCTGGGAAAATTGTAACTTTGTTTACAAAATTCTTGGGTGTGAAAATTGTGATAAATTTAACAAAAATGCCCTGAATTGTGTGGGACACAAATCTGTGGCAAATTCCTAATTTCCACCCCAATCAAATCTTAACATTGGTCAACATCTGCACCCCAAACAAATATTGACCAAAAAAACACTATGTTTTCAATTTTCCCACCATTTTCCCACCATACAAATGGTGTCAAAATTCGATCTTTTTTCACAATTTTCCCACGCTTTTCTCTAGGTACATTTTGTGTCATGTCTCCGGTGAATCCTGCATTGGACAATCCAACTTCCAAATGGCCAAACTAATTTTGAACCAGCCAATCTATGATTCAAAAAATCTGACTCTGAACCAGATACTCCAAATATGAACTGGACAGATTATTTGAATTTGAACCTGCCAATCCAACTCCAAACAGGCCACTTCAATTCTGAATCAGGCAATCCAATGCCAAATCAGATAAAACTGACTCTGAACTGGCTGATTGGCCAATCCATGTCTGAATCCACCAACATATGTCTAAATCAGACAATCTAACTCCAAACAGGACAATGTGACTCCAAATCAGCCAATCCAACTCTGGACCAGCAAATTTGAGGCTTGAGTCTGGACTGTCTGATTCTGAATCAAACAATCTGACTGCAAATCAGATGATCAGACATAGAATTCTGATTCCATATTGAACAATCTTACTCCAAACTGGACAGATTATCCAACTCTCAGACAATCTAACTCCAAACCAGCTATAACCCAAATTGGACTCAGACTGGGCCAATTTTATATCAAAACAGATGATCTGACTCCAAGTCCACCAATCTGAGAACTGGACAATCCAATTCTTAAAATAATCTGACTCCAACTTCATCAATCCAACTCTGAAGTGGCCAATATGATTCTGAATTGGGAGATGTAACTCTAATCTGATTCTGAATCATCCAATCTGATTGAATTGGTCAGTCTGACTGCACCAAGACAATCCAAGTTCAAACTAGCCAATCTGATTCTAAATCAGACAATCTAACTCTGAACCAGCCAATCTGAGTCTAAATTGGACTGTCTGATTCTGAATAATATAATCCAGTGAACTGGACAATCCAAGACTCCCAAGTTATTCAAACCAATGAATGTGATTCCTAATTGGATTGCCTGATTCTGAATCAAACAATTTGACTTTGGATTGGGCAATCGGATTCTGAATTGGACAGTCTGATTTTCAAACAATCTGACAACATCTGGCCAAACTGATTCTGAATCAACTTGAAATTGAATGATCCAACTGAACTATCTGCTCTGAATCTGAATCTGACAATCTAACTCCAATCTGGCCAATCTGATTCTAAAGCAGTCAATCCAACTCTGAACAATATGATCTGACCATGAACCACCCACTCTGACTCTGAACTGGCAGATCCAATACTCATTTGACCCTGAACCAGCCAATCCAATTCTGAATCTGACATGAACTGGACAACCTGAATTATTCTGATTTAAGCAAACTCCAGGTGGATAATCTGACTCCGAATTAGACTATGCAAGTCCAAATCAGGCAATATTAGAGAATCTGATTTGAACAATCTAAATCTGAATTGAAAAACCCATGTCTGATTCAAAAATCACAAACAGGAAAATCTGTGTACAAAATCAGGGATGCAAATTATTGGAAATATTGCTGACTTTTTGATAGAACAAAAAAAACTGCTGAGTGTTAGCGAGGCCATGTGACATGTAGCATTCACTATGTAATAAAAATACAAGCATTGGCAAATATAGAAATCCACTGAAGTCATAATGGAGTGCCATGTGTAGCACTGGTCACTCAACCTCAATGAAGGTGCTGTGACAACAAATATCACAGCAGTTTGCATAAGTTAAGGTGCCAGCTCAAACCTGGTCCCTGAGCAAATTTTGTAAAGATTAGTAGCTATGGCATTGAGTTTATCAGATGATAAAAAATTGTATAGCATATAATTATGGCATAATTAGTGACAAAAATACTATCTAAGAAAGAAAATAATTGGAACCATTTTTCATTTCATCTGCCTCTCTCACTCTGAGTCTGGTGGAGAACTGGAAAAATATAAGCTCCAAACCTTTGTATTTTTAGTTGGTATTATAGCCACTAATTATGTGCTATACATCTTTTGAGTATCTGATACACTCATTGCCATAGCTAATAATCTTTCAAAAATGGCCTGGGTTCATATTTTCAGCTGGTGCCTTAAGTTATGCAAACTGCTGTAAGGATGTTCTGGTCCATCCAACTTGAGTAAGTATTTGTATTGCTAACTTTGATAAGTAGCACATTTGGACAACTTAAAAAAATGGCTGTTTGGAATAATGTAATTTAAAATGTGTAGCCATGTAGAAATATTGTTAATTTTAAAAATATTCAAAACCAGCAAATGCCTAATGGGATGCCCATGCATAGCAAGGGTTACTCACCTAGTTAATTAGAAGTGATGATACCCAACACAAGCCAGCAGTTGTACTTTGGCCCCACAAGCAACAAAGTATCAACTGGATGGAAAGTAGTGGTTTGCTTACACAAACTAGTAGTCTTTAGCTCTGGTCCTACAAACTACAGAGCTCCAACTAAAGCAGCGAAAAGCTAAAGAGATTGTGCCTCACCCCTGCAAGGTGATAAGCCTACTGAAAGAGGCTCCTGCAGAGTTTTTCAGCTAGTCAAGTTCTTCAGGCTTCAGGCAGAAGTGGGTGTGAAATGTGTTTGATTGCTTGTCTCTAACTAGGCTACCTAGGGCTATATTTATAGCTCTACATCTGAGACATTCTAGCTGCTTTTGGAA
Source organism: Ramaria rubella (assembly GCA_015039355.1). Taxonomy (NCBI): domain Eukaryota; kingdom Fungi; phylum Basidiomycota; class Agaricomycetes; order Gomphales; family Gomphaceae; genus Ramaria; species Ramaria rubella. The sequence continues at coordinate 185,109 of MU134424.1, read as the reverse complement.
GGTCTGGGAACCACTGGAAACTGGTGAAACCTGGTGGAAGGTTGTGGCAGTTTCCTTTTATGGACAGACCTTCCAGAAGCTTCTAGTCATTTCTACACTATTGATATATGACTACTGATTGGCTAGAGGGGCTAGTGATGCTATGGCAGTGACACTGCACCTCTGGCTATTAATATCTAATTAGGAAAATAGAGAGAATAAAGAAATACAGCTGAATTGTGTACATTAATGGTTTATCACTGGAAACAAATCAAGGTGTCCTGAGCCAGGAAATGCTTGGGGCATCCTCTGGAGAGCTATCATGTTGACATCATGTCTGGACTTGTAACATGCTTGTTCTATTTAATATGGCCCAGATATGTTTCAAATCCAGACATACATGGAAAAACTAAAATGTTCATAGCATGTATTCTATATTATCACTGGATTTGTTCAAAATATGGCCTCTTCCAGTGCATGCACAAAATATTCCATGATAATATGAAATACATGCTATGAACATTTTAATTTTTCCATGTATTTCTGGGTTTGAAACATATCTGGGCCATATTAAATAGAACAAGCATGTTACAAGTCCATACATGATATTAACATGATAGCTTTCCAGAGGATGCCCCAAGCATTTCCTGGCTCAGGACATCTTGATTTGTTTCCAGTGTATGCTGACCAATGAGTTGGCTTACCTCAGCTGCTGAGATACAATAAAGGCAATTGTTGATAAGCAGCTGAGTTGAAGCTGAGTTCTTGATTTGGCAAGTAGTCATGGACTCTTGTGGACCATTAATGTACACTCAGGCAGCTGTTACAAAAAATAGAGATATAAGTACAACTACTAGATAGAAACACTTGGAACCCTATAGGCAGACTCTTGAGACTATAATTACATTATAGGGATCCCTAACAATGACGATGAAGAAGATGACAGGAAGGCTATGCTAAAAGCTTTGAAACAGATAGCCAAGCACATGGGAACTCCAAACAGAAGTCAAGCCAGAAAAACCAAACTCCGTGAACCTGACACCTTCGATGGATCAGATTCCCAAAAGCTCCATCCCTTCCTCCTTCAGTGCAAACTCCACTTCCACAACCGTCCTCAGACCTTTTCCAGTGATGAAGCGAAAGTTACTTACACTATCTCTTTTCTAAAAGGGACAGCTTTAGATTTTTTTGAGCCTGAACTCTTAGACAACAACACCTTCCAAGACCCACCCTGACTTACAAGCTATGGGGACTTCACGACAGTACTCCAAGAGAACTTCGGAGCTTACGAGCCTGTTGGCGATGCGGAAACCGAGCTCGACAATCTCCGAATGTGCGACAACCAATGCATTACGAAGTTCATCGTAGAGTTCAACCACCTTGCCGCTAGAGTCAATTGGGGCAATGTCACCCCTCATAGGAGTTTTTATACTAAACTTCCTGATCGTATTAAAGATATCCTTGCAACCTGGGAAAAAGCTGACATGCTTCTGGAACTTCAACAACTCGTACAAACCATCGACAGCTGTTATTGGGAACGATGATGCAAGGTCAACCGCACCACCACTTCCAACAATAACTACTCTGGTAATAGCAGCAAATCAGACAAGCAAGAATCCCAATCGAACCAGTCACAGAAGAGGATGAACAACAACAACAGTTTGGCTTCCGCCTCTTCCACCAAACCTCAGTCCTCTGCTTCAAATTTCCGCAAAACTCTGGACATTTCCAACATACTCAGAAAAGACAGAAAACTAACCCAGCAGGAGAGACAGCGACGCATGGACCAAAACCTTTGTATGTTCTGTGGGAAACCCAGACACATTGTGAAGGATTGTCCACGGTCAACCTCCCTTAACACTCAATCGAAGGCTCGAGCGGCCTCTGCAATTCCAAGCAAACCCAAGTCCAAGGTTGAACCTGAGGCCGCTATGGATTCAAAATAATAATAAGCAGCTCTGAGACCTCCATACAGACCCAGAGCTGCGTTGATTCCACTTGATTCTAGCTGTTCTGTCATGCTAGGACACAACTGGCTCACCCACTACAATCCATTGATTGACTGGGTATTGAGTAGTATATTGTTCCGCACTCCTCAGCAAGATTCAATTCCAACATCACTCTCTGCAAAATCTACCTCCGTGGTCCGCGGAATCCCAAAATCCGATCACGCGGTGTCGGTTTACTTTCGGAAATGAATCCAAAAGACAGTGGGTAGTGGTGTCGTCGTTGCATGGCTACTTACACTGGTGTTTGGCTCAGTGCGCTTTGTTATCAGCAGCAACAAAAGTAGAATAAGGACGAAGATGAAGACGTAGCAGTGATGATGATGATGACATAATACGCTGACGTAAGCGTAGACGAGATACAACAGCAAATGTCACGTGATTGACAAAGCTGGCCTTGATGTAGACGTAGTAGTAAACTTAGACTTAGACTTAGACGAGTGAATCCAACTGAAAGAGGTGAATTGGGGTACACTAAGGCGAAACAGGCCTTATATACATGAGCAGAACAACAAACGATGCGAGTATGCCATACAACGATGTCGTCGACAGCAGACAGGAGAAATGACTAACGGCGAGAGGCAGAAAACCAAAATAGGAAGGTGGTTTGTAAGGAAATGGAAAAATGAGTCAGGTGGTCGAAGAAATGAATGGAAATGTGGCAGCGAATTTGAAATAGAAGCCAGAAATAGAATAGAAGTGAGTCACAGACAATAGACCATGTGGAACAATTGGAAATAGAAGTACAAGAAAGAAGCGAGTGAGTCAGGTGATGAAAATGAGTCATAGCCATCCAATAGGATTCCAGTTGCTTGTCCAATATCTCCGAAGATGAGTAAGTGAGTCATGTGACTTGATGACGACTCAGAAACATGTGAACCAATTGCGACACTTGGATATGAATTTTCTCCAGAGAGGGAACGAAGACGAGTCCTGCTTGATGAAGTCCTTAGGCACATAACCGTAGCAAATATCTGTTCCTGGACCAAACTCTTTGATATCGCAGTAGTTCCTGAGTACGATACGATGCCAACCATTCACTGGTTCGTAGTTTGGGTCAAAGCCGATGACGTGGAAGGGAGCATGGAAGACAGGGTCAAATACCCAAATGCAATCGTGAACGCGATAAGGAGGATATGAGAGGAATATTCGGTATGGGCCTTCAGGAGATTTGACGTAAAGAGGATAGTACCGACGATGTGCGACTTGTGGAGGAGGACTGGACAAATGAACATCAAGGGGAGAATGTTGACTAGGAAGTTTGATGCGTGGTCCAACATGTATGTCTGGCTTGGCGGTCATCTGAAACGAATCATGGGATGTGGTGGCGGCAATGCTGGATGGCATATTGAAAATAGAAGCGATGAAAAATAGAATGAGTGTGGAGATGATGTGTCTGGTGGACTGGAGGTAGCACAGCAGATGATGGTCTGGTGAAAGCTGATGATGATAGGCACGTGTGCAGTGAGCGTCTTTTGTAGTGTAGTAGGTGCTGTCGAGTATCATGCTTGTCAGCGGACACCCCTCCAACATTTGAACAGGACTCACCTATCAACCTAGTCCCTGCTTCTGTGTTCACTCGCCTTTGCAAACTGGACAAGGAGGAGATCTTTCAGTTCTGTGTAATTCCGAAAGGAAAATCCACTTCCATCATTGATGCTTCCTCAAATCCCAATCCGACAGCCAATCTCGATGGCGTTCCACAAGTTTTCTGACATCTTCAGCAAGAAGAAAGTGGAAATCCTTGCCAATCATCGACTGTACGATCTTAAGAGTGACTTGATAGAGGGAGAGAGTCCCCCCCTGGAAACTATTTATTCCCTATCTCCAGTTGAGCTAGAAACACTTTGAAAATTCATTGACGAGGCACTAGTCATAGGATTCATCTGCCCTTCACTTTCTCCACACAGTGCTCCGGTACTATTCTCGAAGAAGAAATTAGGCAGACTCCGACTTTGTATTGATTTCCGCAGTCTCAACAAGATTACAAAAAAAGACCAATATCCACTTCCTTGACTTTCCAACCTTCTGGAAAGCCCCAGAAAGGCGCGGATTTACAGAAAAATTGATCTCCGATATGCTTACCATCTAGTCCGCATTAGAGAGGGCAACAAGTGGAAAACCACCTTCAGGACCCAATACAGTTCCTTTGAATGGTGTGTTATGCCCTTTGGTCTCACTAATGCTCCAGCTGCTTTCCAGCGATTCGTGAACGATATATTCAGCAACATGCTTGACATTTTTGTCCTCATCTATCTGGACAACATCTTAGTCTATTCCAACAACCTGGAAGAACACCGAGAACATGTCTGCAAAGTTCTCCAACATCTCCGAAAAAACTGACTATACGCAAGATCCAACAGATGCAATTTCCACAAGACTACGGTAGAATACCTCAGATACATGCTCTCCCCCAAAGGACTTTCAATGGCAGACGACAAGATCAAAGTAATTCAAGAATGGCCCGAACCCCAAAAAGTAAAAGACATCCAATCCTTCCTAGGTTTCATGGACTTTTACCGACACTTCATTCATAATTACTCCGACATTGCAATTTCGCTTACCTGACTCACTTGGAAATCCATAAAGTGGAACTTCTCCGATGAGTGTCAGAAATCCTTTGAAACACTTGAGAAAGCCTTCACCACAGCTCCAATCCTTACACACTGGATCCCTGATTGCCAACTCATTGTCAAAATTGATGCTTCCGACTACACCCTTGCGGCAATCCTCTCCATCATTTCTCCAGAAGATGGCAAAATTCACCCTGTAGCTTTTCATTCTAGGACTTTCACCACCCCAGAATTAAACTATGACGTTCACAACAAGGAAATACTTGCGATTTTTGAAGCTTTCAAGATTTGGCGACATTACCTCAAAGGTTCCAGTTCCACCAGTGACATTGTAACCGATCACAAAAACCTTGAATGCTTCACCACCACCAAGCTTTTAACCCAATGACAAGTCCAATGGTCGGAATACCTATGCCAATTCAACCTCATCATCCAATTCTGACCTGGAAAATACGGAACAAAACCCAACTCTTTAACTAGACGATGGGATGTCTATCCTAAAGAGGGGAGTAGTGACTATGCCAGTGTTAATCCACACAATTTCCACCCAGTTTTCACTAATGAACATCTGGAATCGTCCCTCCAAGCCACATCCCTTAACATCACAATTCTCCGCACAGTTACCATCATGGATTTTGAGAAACTTCACGAAGAAATCTGACAATCCATTTTCTCTGATCCCACAAACCCTCCAACACCCTGATGGTCAGTTGATCCTCAAGGACTTCTCTGACTCGACAACCAAATGTATGTTCCTGACATTAATGACCTCCAACTCCACATTCTACAATATCTGCACAATCACCAAATCTCCAGACATTTTGGACAAAACAAGACACTCAGCAACATCCAACCTGAATATACATGGCCGAAACTCTGTGACTTCATGATTTCCTATGTCAAATCCTGTACAACATGCATGCGATCAAAATCCCAATGACACTGGCCTTATGGATTCCTTAAACATTTACCAATTCCACCAAGACCATGGAATTCCATATCCTTGGACTTCATTGAGCCGCTTCTGCTTTCATTGGGTCTTGACAGCATCCTTGTTATCATTGACAGACTCACGAAACAAGATATATTCATCCCAACAGTCACAACGATCATTTCCCCAATGAATGTTTGCTCAGCTTTTTGTTCTCCACATCTTCTCCAAGCATGGTGTTCCGACTCACGTTACCTCCAATCGAGGTTCGGAATTCATGTCTTCCTTTTTCCGCACACTCGGAAAGGTGCTAGACATGAATCTCCACTTCATTTCCGGTTATCACCCCGAAGGCGACAGACAAACCGAATGAACAAATCAGACCCTTGAGCAGCAATATCTGTCTCACAGGCTTAATACACGCAAAACTCTGCAGGAGATGAATGTAAATTCAGAGCAAGTCTGGAGCACAGGTGTCTTTGCTGTTGCTACTTCTGACGTTGAGGTACTGTTGCGGACCCATGTTCCTGGCATGTGAATGCTAACACATCCATTAGAATAATGCAATCTATCCCCACCAAGTCACCCTTAAATCAGTATGTTTATTTTTTGAACTCGGCACGTCTACTTAATTAATCAGCCATTCCGCCAGCTCCCCGCTCTAATTTCGACGCCCTCCTGGTGCTTAAACTATGATGATACCCCACGACAGATGCCTTAGATTGTATTATCTTACATAGGGCTACGCCCCAATAGATATCAATGGAAACAAAAAAAAAAAAAAAAAAAAAAAAAAACTATGGTGATTGGCCGTGATTGGCTCTGGCATCTCAGGCCCACAACAGGACTGGAAAATACTCGATCGGGTAATCAACTGTGAGCAAAGATGTGTTGCCTCAATGACAGAAACGCTCGAGAGCTCGATCAGATGGTTTGAAACTTGAGGTAAAATGCTCCATAGATTCAATTCAGAGGAGACGAGGCCTCGCCAGTCAGATTTTATTGCCGTTTGCGAAACTGTTAACCTCCGGACCAGGGGGTCATTGTATTTACAAGGGGTAATGGCGCCGCAAAAATACTCTTACAAAAAACGTGATAATTACATATGTAAGCACCCGTGAATTTAGCTCTCTTGTGAGTGTGGTTTACAGTCTCCCCTGCCAATATCTCTACGCCTCAAATATGTTTTAAGAAAAGTACTTGGCAAGAAAACAAGCCCTCCTGGCCTGAGGCTGTGCGAGGAAGCGTGAATGAAACGCACAAGCTCTTTATTACTGATTATTGCATCAATAACTTCAGACAGGCCTGTATAAAATCCCTCTTCAAGCATTCTACATATTTGCTCGACGCGTTCCCCCTGGGCGGAAAGCTGCGGGAAAAAGAAACTCTCGAAGTGGAATTCACTTCTGGAAAGGAAAAAATAATAAAATGTTTGTTTGTTTGATCTATAAAATACGAGAAATAGATTCCCCTGCACACGGTGTTTGCCGAACCGCTCCATCGCATTTTTCGCTCTTTTCAAAAACCACAAACCGCCCTTCCATGACATCGACGATAACATATAGTTCCACATGTAACCGGAGAGGCGTTTCTTATGGATGTTCTGTATTTACGCTCTGGGCGCAGGCTCGTTGCTTATGTGGTGCCCGTCATCTCTCCTCGAATTTCCTTTTCTCGTACCCGTAGAAAAATTCACAGGCCTGGTGAGAAAAATACATGCTCAAGTTGCAGAGATGTAGGGTGCTCACCGTAATCTCAGAAACACATGGCCAGCCCTAGGACAGAACAGGAGCAAATATATATATTTGTAATTGGTGTATTCGCCGTAGCTATTGGCATGATATACACACTCCAAGCTAGTCCTTACTGGCACCACGGAGGAAAAGTGTTTGTGCAAGCCAGGCAAGCTCTCGAATCGCTTTACTTATCGATATCAACTACTGATATCTTCTTCCACGACACAGTATTGATGGCCGGCTCATCTTTGCTGTAGTGACAGTCTTGCTATGCCTTGTGACTTTGCATGGCTCGTCGATTCTGTTCCTTTTCAGTGTATTGGATGGTGTCTTCGCGTTATTCACGCAATGGATGGTCGGCAACCGCTCAGCATTGTACGGCCGTCCAAACGTCTCAAATCCTCATCTCGAGAACAAGAAATATCCATGTTATGCCACCGAGCTCCCAGGATAGAAGAGAAAGACGAGACTATTAGGTTCCACACCGTTTTTAGGTGTTATATTTTGGTGAAGATAAAAGAAAAATACTCACGGAACACAATCTGTAATATGGTCAAACTATTTGGCCATGCTAGCTAGCTGCGTCTCATATGGTTCCAGTACTGACTTTATTGCAATATGCAATTTGTGAACAATCTTCTCGTAACAGTTAGGTCGGTTCGGCGCGCTACGCCTATAAAGCGCGAAGACCTGCGCATCTGCGCGTCTGTATGAAGAGCTCCCAGCTCTGAATTCAGAAAGTTCACTGTACATATAGAAAGTAATCGCGAACTTCCACCTCCTGAGGAAACACAATGTCTTTCTGTCTGATGCTGATACATCTCAGTCAGTCAACGTCGAGGCTGTGCACATTTCATAAATGTCAAGAAATAGTGCACCGAAAATGGGAGTTTCTTTTCTTTGAGAATTGTCGCCCTCGTTGCCCTTGGGTTAATTTCATTCGTTTGAGATCCATGATATCTGCGCACCAGGTGAGGAAGATGTGATCGTGACTGATCGTGACATTAATTATTACCTGTTAAGCTAAAATTAACGCTGATGAGCACCTAGTTATTTTTGATTAGGTATAATGAGACGTTCAACCTAATGTCTGCATCAGGAAAACGAACCAAAGTCTAGGTCTATTATGGCAGGTAGCCGAGACTAGATGTGCTAGCTAGCCTCGGCTACCTGCTATAGTAGACCTAGACTTTGGTTCAATTTCCTGATGTGTACTAGCATTCAAAAATGTATTGATTTATTTCAAAGACCAGGCTCAAATTTTCTGTCGTACACGGACAACACTTTTCGTAAATTTGCTTGGTTTCAGGAGGGGAGCGGGTGTCGACTTACTTTACTTCCCATCCAAAAAAATTATATATCATTGACCCAAGCACATGTGACCTGCCATGGCAAACTTGCGGAAGGTCGGCAGTCCGAGCTTCTGCGAGGACACCGAGGACAGCTGCAAAAGAATCACTTCCGGAGAGTAAACCTGGGCGTGTGAGTACAGGAAATTTAAGAATGGTAAGCGGCTCATCATGTTCGAGACGGAAGCTGAGCGTTGAGCACCGAGAGTTTAAACAGGATGGAGAACAAAACTGCCAAGTAGTAGGTTCGACCAAGGTCAAACTTCGGTACAGGGCATCCGTTGGTGTTTGAGTTTCAGAATCGAGTCTTTTGTGAATGTTGAGGTTCTTCCATGCTAAGATTGTTATAAATCAAAGGCGGGAGACATGAAACGGTCGATAGTTGTCTGGTGGACTTGCCGTATTTCCCAGTAGAGATTCAAGGTGCAAGAGTAACGAGTCCATAAGAGCCAGCATCGATAAGACGTATGGGTACCTCGCCGTATAATTTATAACCTACCCAGTGATAATGGGTCCGGGCCGTTATTATTAGAGAGACGCAAAGTGTGCCAAGACACGGTTCCAAGTAAAAGTTCACACAAGGTCGTCTGGTCACATGGAAGTAAACAGTCCCGAGTGGGAACAGGCAGCAAGAGCACATGGGTGTCACTAGGGTTCGATTCCCGAGAGCTAGAGGCAGTTGATAGCAAGTAGTTGATAGAAAGCGCATGAACACGGCATCCGCACCTCAGTCGATTCGAACTAGTTTCATCACGTCAAGCACCGCTGTGCGGGTCCATATAAGAGCTGTGAATAATGATGGAAGCATTTTTCAATTTTCGAAGACAAGCGCGTGGCAGGGTGTTAATAAAATACCAGCGCTGCCTGGAGTCCTCTTCGGCTCCGAAGTCGACTAGTTGTGTCACTGCCAATCTGCCCTCGCGCAAGTCGAGGACGTGCGGCAATCACTTGGCAGGCTTGAAATTTGGGTACCATGTACCTCAAATATGCACTGTCAGCAGTGCACCGTCAAACGTACGTTATTCAGCATAGATGAATTCTGAATTCGACGCAGTCTATATTTAAGCTGAAAAGGGAGGGCATGTGGTTGTGAGTGAGTTGAAGTATATACCATCCGGAATGAGTGTGAAGCAACATCACTAAATGATTAAACGATGCCATCATAAACACTCGTTGACTGTGACTAGTAGAGTCAATACGCTTCCTGTCTTTGACCACGAGTATTAGACATGCAAGTGCTATAAGAGTCTTACTAATTAGAGAAGTTCCTGAGGTTTGATGGCTGATCTCCGATTCGATCACGATGCAATCATGGAAGTCTAGATTCTCCACCACTGTGGGATTCCATGTGAGTGAGGAATATCTGCACAGTACTTGCGGAGACCAGCTACTTAGCGGGAGCTGCTGTCGCAAGTAGGATACCAAAGCAGATTACATCCAAGCCAAAAGCAGGATACCCACAATAATATTGAGAGAACCAATATTGTGGTGTCAGTCGCTGGCGTAAGGAACTCAGTGGGACCCCGATCTTCTCTTTGTTGTTCGTTTGAGGCAGGCGTGGGAAGATCTGCTGTGGATGCTTGGGGTGGCCGGGGGGAGGGAAGCCAAAAAGCGAACAATGTCGAAGTTCACCTCTTTCTCCTCAACCACCCCACATTCATGTGAGTGTTATCCTTTGCTTCAATTTACCTTCTATCTAATGCGTTTTCTCTATTTCGTTTTCCAGTTCACCTTCCATTCTTTCATTCTTTAACAGACACTGGTGTCTCGTCGGTAATCGACCTCAACCTTTCACGGTAGACCCGCATTCACCAGCTGCAAGCACCGCCATTTTATTTTAAAACATGAAGTTCTCAATCTCAACTGCATTTGTTCTCTTGGTCTTCTCCCAGGCTGCCTCTATCGCGACTGCTACACAGTCCCGTGGCAATAACAACAACAACTTTAACAACAACAACAACAACAATAACCAGTTTTGCGACGTGAGTCTAGTTTACCCCTACTGTATATTCTGCTAATTTCTCGGCGTAGAACAACGAGAGCACCAAGACCGTCACTGTCACTGCTACGAACGCGGTAACGCAGACTGTTACTATCAACGCTGGCTCCACGTCTGTTGCTAGCAGTAGCAGCAGTAACAACAACAATAACAACAACAACAGTGGCTCTTCTAGCAACAACAACAATGGCTCGAATAACAAAGGTTCGAACAACAACAACAACAGCGGCAGCTCCAATAACAACAACAGTGGCTCGAACAACAAGAGTGGCTCCAGCAACAACGTATGTCATACTTGACCTTAGTGTCTCTTGCTCATAAAAAATATGATTAGAACAACAACAACAACAGCGGTAACAATGTGAGCATTTTCGTATTTTACTAGTATCTCAATTCACGGGAGCTAACCTAGAACCATAGAACAACAACTCCGGCAGTAACGTGAGCCTAACCCTGGCGTTCCGTCCCTTTTAGTTGCTAATGTCCCCTTTAGAACAACAACAGCGGCAGCAGCAGTGCCAGCAGTTCCAGCAGCGCCAGTAGTGCTAGCAGTAGCAGCAGTGCCAGCAGCAGCGGCAGTGCCAGCAGCAGCAGTAGCAGCAACAGCAGCGACTTGCAAAGCTCATTACAACTGGACCCGGCTCTGATTGGACCCAACCTTGCTAGCAATGGCCTTGCTGCCGCGAGCTCTGAACCCGGCCAGGAGGCGTCCGCGACATCGACGAACAACTTCATCAATTTCTGTATTGGTAAACAGATCACGAACGGGCTGCAATTCTCGGACGGCACAACGTCGTGCAATCCTGTTCCCATGGGCGACATCCCTTCCAAATCCAACATGATCAATTGCAAGTTTGCCAGCCCAAGTGCGCGAGTGATTTTAAATGACAATAAAACACCATTACTGACGCAAACCACAGCAAACTTCGGAACGATTGCCCCCAATACATCGTTCGACGTTACTTTGGGAATCACCGGCTTCCAAGCCGGTACGTTCGTCAACCCGGACACGAACTACTTTGCCGCTCCGCAACAGCTCGACTCGAGCGGTTTGATCATCGGTCACTCGCACTTTGTTATTGAGGAGATCAACAGCCTCCAGGACACTACCGTCACAAATCCGTTGAAATTTGCGTTCTTCCAAGGTGTCAACTCGGCCCCCGTGAACAATCAACTGACCGTCAGCGTCACCAAGGGTCTCCCTGAGGGTGTCTACCGCATTGCCAGTATTAACACTGCGGCTAACCACCAACCTGCGCTTGTTCCCGTTGCTCAACACGGTTCTATGGATGATATGATCTACGTAAGTCCAATAATACTACCATCTGCAGAAAATTAAAATATGCACAGATCACCGTCGGAAACAGCCCTGCTGCTGCCCCCGCTAACAATGCTGCTGCCTCTGCTTCCCAGGTCCCTTCACAGAGTGCCACAGCTAGCACTGCTGTCTCTTCTGCCGCTGCGTCTGGAACGGGCAAGGCCTCCTCTACTCCCGTTCCCGGGAATGGCAAAGCAACTTCGTCAGCTGTTGCCACCGGAAAAGACACTGTGCCGACTGCTTCTGCCACCAACGTGGGTAAGAACGGAGGGGACGACATCAGGACTGCTAGCGCATCTTCGTCTGCTGCTGATGCAAAGGCCACTGCCACTAACGCCGGGAACAACAAGAATGGTGGCAAGAGACGTGTACGTACCTGTGTTCGGCAAATTTTTGACTCGTCGTGTTAAATCAACTTTATAGCGTTTCTTGACTACACGAAATGCTTAGATGCGAGCCACGACCGAGGTGTCCTAGTGTGGAACAGGGCAGACCACGAACCTTGACGGCTCACGGCACACCCTATCTTCTTGCTGATTTTTCATGATGAATTGAGTATTTAGGTTTGGATCTGGCAATCATCCTTTCTTTCTTTTTCTTTTTTTTCTTTTCTTTCTTGGGTCTAATGCTGCAGTGTAGTGGGTCTTGCATATCTGGAATGCATATGCGAAGTGTGGTGACTCTGCATTCGTGAGGCAGTGTGACGGCTCAAATGCCCAACTCCCGTGTTCCGATTCCTCCCGTTGTCCCGGTGAATCCGGCCGCCATCACTATCGCCAGGGGTAGAGTTGTTTCTTGATTTATTTTTCAAGATATCTTATCAATGCATCAACCCTGATCGCTTTCAAACGTAGGCAGATGCCGCGTCAACCTAGCTCTCCGTGGATCATCAGCATAGCCAAGAATAGCCCTGAGAGTGAATTTCAGGGTTGACCTCGCTCTGGTATGTATAACAAAGAGTTTGTATGTGTGATTGATAAAAAATCCAAATTGAAATCCAAAGATTTTGATAATCAAATACAGATATATGAGCTCATCAACTCACCTTAGAGAATGTGTGCCAGGTGTGGTGTACCATTCTACATACAAATGATCGGGATGATGAGTTGAAGTGACGTGGCGGCAGGAGTCTGGTGAATAGCTCTAGGTCGTAAGAAAAACACCTCCGAAGTTTGAGATTCGACGATCTCAGCAGCTTTGTTGCAAACTCTCGGTGATAATACACCTGCGTAGGAATTCGTACGAGTCACGTGGTGGATATATTCGCTTGTCATTCTGACGACCATCTTTGGGCGGGAACCGCAGGGCTATGTGGAAAAATACGTGTCAAGCGGTCACTGTCATAGCCAAAGCAGGGCAACATGTGAATTGCATCTCTTGAGACCGGTCCTGGTAGACCCCAGCCCGGCAACTGCAACCATGTGTATGGTATCAGATAAATTAAGGAACTACCGACTTTTCGGATGTTTAGACCTGACTTGGTTTCCGTCGCATAGACTGTTAGCAACAGTACCTAACTGGTTATCTCTCTGCCGACAATATAGTTTTATTCTTTACCGCAAGAAGGTCACCTGCCAAGTACTCCTCAAACCATTAAGTCGTACAGCTCAGAATCATCCGTGAGCTCGTTATACGTGGCGCACCGTTTGTTGTGCTTCGCGAACTCAGCATCCAAGAAAATCGATTTCAGGGTCACGACGTTGCCTCTTTTCTCCAGGGCAGGCTTTGTCTGAATCATAAAGCAGTATCACCGGGAGTGCAATTGAAGGATTCATATTATCTCAGTGAGACCACGAGGAACTGGTAAGGAGTTGAAGTTTAGAAAGGCCTTCCTGTTATCAACCCTGTCCAATTCCACACCAATTGGAGATCTCCGGCGTTTCAATGGCTTCTGTATAACATTTGCTCAGATTGTGTAAGGAGTGAGGTGACCTGTATAAACCTGAACGACAGGAGCGAATCCTGTTGCGCGAGATATGGTAACGATAACTTTCGAGGTGCTGAGGGAAGATCTAAGATAGAAAAAAAACTTGAGCATACGGCGTGACGTTACTCTGGACGTTTGAGATCATTAAAAGTGAAGGTGTCATGTAGCATCTCGAGATGTGCGTGAAGAGTTGGGATATTTCCTGAGAAATATGCCGGAACTCCTAAGCGATGAGAAGCCTCTGCGCTACCTAACAACATACTCACAGGCATCGACATTGAACCTAACCGTGTAACCTCATAAATTATGCGTCAGTCTCGCCAACAGGACCATCCCCTTAATTAAAAAAGGAGAATTTACACAGAGGTAGATCAGAATGTTCATGTGAGGGCAAAATTCTTTCTGTGGGCTTGGAATAAATATTCAATCAATCAAATGCAAAAAATGAGCAGCAGCAAAACTGACCTGCCGCAAGGTGAGTCGTCCTTGAGCCCTTCCAATTAATTTGGTAATTTACGGATGGTAGTTAAAACATAAGGAATATGCTTGCGAAATGACACTTGTGGTTCGTTGTGGTCAAAAACACAGCGGTGTGTCATCTGTGACATCGTGTGACATTGCGTCACCGCTTCCTTCCATGTTCACAGTTGCAGGCTGCTCTCGACGGCTGTTCTCTACTGCATCCACGACGATGCCTAAGGCCATAGTATATTCATCTCACGGAGATCCTACAAAAGTCTTGCGTGCTGTCTCCTTACCGCCCTTACCTTCACCACCTCCGCCTGGAACAATCAATGTCCGATATCTGCTTTCTCCCATAAATCCTGCAGATTTAAACACTATTGAGGGGGTGTATCCCTCCAAGCCTTCTCTTAGACCTACTTCAGCCACCAAGCTTCATGAGCCTGTTTATGTAGCTGGTAACGAAGGTCTAGGACAGGTAGTTGAGCTGGGCCACGGGGTGAACGGGCTAAAGGAAGGTGATTGGGTCGTTATGACTAAATCACAGTCTGGAACCTGGCAGAGTAAGCAAAATGTGCCAGGTGATGATGTGCTACGCGTTCCAAGGGAGAAGGGTACCTTAACCGAAGTGCACGGCTCAACGCTGACCGTACGTACTTTACCATCCAGGGGTGGCAAGGCTTAACCATGGTTGAAGGTAAACCCCCCAACGGCCTACGGGATGCTCACCGGTTTTGTGAAGTTAGAGCCAGGCGACTACGTAATCCAAAACGGTGCAAACAGTGCAGTGAGGCTCGTCTGTCGTAAAAGGGAAAATATTCCAACATCTCCATACAGGTTGGTCAAGCTGTAATTCAAATTGCATCATATCTTGGTTTTAAGAGTATTAATTTTGTCCGCTCACGGTTCGTCATCTTTAGTGCAATATGCCCTCATTTTATTGACTTGAATATTCAGTCCGGAGGCAGCGTTGACGGCCCTTAAGTCTTATCTCACTTCCCTCGGCGCGACACATGTTTTCACATATGACGACCTCTCTAATAAAGCCTTGAACCTCCGGTCAAAAATTCCCGAGTTGACGGGTGGCAAAGGTATCAAGCTTGGCCTAAACTGCGTGGGGGGGAAGGAAAACAGCCTGATGGCTGGATTATTAGGGTAATTCGTCTTTTGGTGCACTCGTAACCACCGTTAGACTGCCTTTTCTAGGCAAGATGCACACCTCGTGTCATACGGTGCCATGTCCAAGCAACCTCTTTCCCTCCCGACATCCCTTCACATATTCAAGAATTTGACTTCCCATGGATACTGGCAGACCCGATGGTATTCGAATCACTCGCACGAAGAAAGAGAAGAAATGGTCAAATTCATCGTAAGGCTCATGGAAGCTGGCAAGGTAACTCGTGTCCCGTTGTCTTTTGGGAGACCCAATCTCACCTTTCGTAGTTACGAGAACCCGAGCATGAGATTGTTCCACTTGCGGGTTCCAATGAAGAAATTGGAGAACAAGTCCGTGGGGCAATAGCAAGGTTAGCTGTGGGAGCTGTAGGGAAAAAGCTTCTACTTGCGTTTGAAGACCCGAAGCCTTGAACCAAACATTATCACACGTGGATTGATAGCAATTTCGTCGTGCATAAGGCACTTAGGAGGTAACTTCATCAATGCGCAGGGATGTGCATCCCTCCAGTAAACCCGGGGGTTCTTCCCTAGCTCAACCCCTGAAATAAGGGCGGGACATTGTGAATGGCGCAATACTAGGCAATACTGTGCATTGTATCGCCATCGATATTGGTAACAGTTTAGTGCATGGTATGTAAGACCTCACAATTAATGTCGTGAGATATGGAAGCATGAGAAATGGAAGATCGATACGTGCCTTGGGTGAATCATGAGTGAACATTTGCGGTCATTTGACGTCTCTTACTGTTCATACACGCACACACTGCAGAGACACTCCCGCAGTGATCTGTAGACTGTCAATGATGTACAATACACCATGGGGACAAGAATCTTACAACATCACGACTTCGTGTAGATCTGGACCCAATAATATCAGCATTGGAAGAGGTGGTTCCCGAATCCCAACTGTGCTGTGTAAACTCCTCCTTGGACCTTCTGGGACCTTCTGATCCCTTCGATCTTCTAAGCTGCGGCGAAGTCCAGGACAGGGCAATCGGCTTATCAATTCGAGCTGACGGTATTTGGTGAACGAGGTCGATACGTACTGTGAATAATTATGAGATGTTAGATTTTTACATCTTATATGTGTAACGTTCAGATAGATCGGTAAATTTGGCTACGTCTTCGTTTGAATCTAGGAAAAAGAATTCATCGTTTCCGAGACTCGGAGGTTCTGTGATTACTCCCTTTAGAACATTGACAAAAACAATTCTGAATTCTAGGTTTTGTTCTCTGATCAGTTAGGGTAGAAAAAACAAGCCGATTGTGCCGAATGAGCTACAATGAAACTCCGCTCTGGACTCCGTCGTCGACGACAATATGTTTCAGGTTAGTCAAATATCTTTTCGAATATGCGGATAGCGTTTATCTGTATCTATATATCCTTCACGCAGTGCGTCTTTTTCGTGCTGTGTTGTCGTATATTTCCGCAGTGCGATGGGCCTGAAGTTCTCTGTCATGTTACCTTGCCTCAAACTTCTGGCTGTTTATTTATGAACCAAAAATATTGATGCGCCGAAATGCACCGCCACCGATCAACATCAAACCCGTGGCGTCGAGGTTCCAGAGATGCAAATCATGAACAGCCAGGCCGTACTACCGTCGTAGCAGTTGAGTGATTCTCCTTTCCCTTATTCCTGGTTCACGCTAATTTGGAAAAAAATGATTAGAGGACATCTCACCTGCAGCTCACAGAGCTAAAACAGGATCATATTATGCTCTGCGTGGTTCCAAGAAGTTTGATTTTTTTTTTTACAGTAATACAATATGAACGGTCCAGTGTAGTGGACGCCGTACACTCATTCAGCCAGTGCTGATTGCAGCTAACGCGAACCTAAACTGCCCCGTCCAAAGAATCATAAATATAGGGCTATGGGCGAAACTTTCATTCTGAAGGCGAGTATCGCCGGCGATTGGCGCAACTGGTTTTGTTAGGTGTTACGTGGCATGGTGGTAGCGAAAACGGCAGAGTAATTAGTATATAACTATGTATCTATGCTATGTGCCATCCCTGCCTCTCTCAATGTTCGATTTGTTTGGCGGTCTTCGGGATAGTGGCAATATTGCCAGAACTGGAACTGCTAATCGAGCGATGAATGCGTTTTGAAATTGGTTTCAATGATTTCGGTGACCGCGCAGAACTTGAAGGGGTGCAGTCACTGCGGTGATACACCCACACATTATAAACAAGAACTGTGGCTACCTACGTGCACCTCATCAGGATAATGTGATGGAGTCTTAGACACTCTTTCGGAGAGAATCGGAACGAACCTATTGCTTCGCATAAATCCCCAATAGCGTTTTGTTTAAATTCCCAGTGCTTTCCAGGAACGATGAGGGACTGTCGGCGACTGTGACTGCCTACTAAATCTTTCTAATCACCGGTAGATGTTAGGAACCAGAATTATACAAATGCCACGCGTTGCACATGTTTCCGAGTCCATTTCTTAAGGCCACCTAGTTTGAACCGCCGGCTCCGACAATCATATTACACCTGTTGTCGTTATTACCCAAGCTCCTGTCATCAATCTGCGCCTGTATATATGTAGTCTCGTCCCAAATCAGCCTGAGTATATAATAATAAATAAAGCGGCCTGAGGCGCTTAGTCAGATTGAAGATTGATGGTATATCTTGCTTCACGCCTAAAATTTGAGCGTCCTGAGTAACGCTGCGGTAAGTGACTGTGAACCTATGACAAGTGTTGATTTCAACGCATCGCTGATTTTACAGGTTTGTCTTTAACAGACACACTCTGGAATTACACCATAGGTATCGGAGTCTTCTCATTTCTGCGCCGCACGGAAGGAAGTGCGAGTCCGGTGAAGATCCACCTAGTAGGTAATGAAGTAAAGGGAGAGAAGCATCGACACCTGATGCCAATAACGTGGCAGCGCCCAGCTAGCGCCGCTCGTGCACTCAGTCCCTGGCCACCTTCGGTTTCAGTCGGTTCCCTGGCGATCTAGGCCAGAAACCTATAAGCTCTGCTTGACGAGGTAACCACCAGAAAGAGGGGCGGGGCGCTCTGCCTGTCTCAGAGCGTGGAGGCACAGCTGAAGAATTCTAACCTTCTGACAATTTGGACATACTGGCAGGATCAGTTATGCATTTCACGGATTACTCAGTCAACTCATTCCTCAATCGAGACAAGACTAGCCAAAAGAATGCAGTCTATGATCGTACGACTGCGAGCGAGCGTGCATCGGAATAGTCCTTTATGATGGCGACTCGGAATTCTCATACGTCAGCCATTATTCAATTGCACTGCGTTACTAGTGGCGCTCTTAGAAGCTCTGTTTGATTGGGCGCTCTTAAACATATACTCCATCTGGCACAATAAGTATGGCTAGGTAACCAAACTGATTGGAACCTCTGTGAGTAAGTAACTCGTATTTAAGCTTGCACCCTGTGCTTCTTTCTTCTTCATTCTCTCATCCCCACTTTAATATTTCCTTTAGACGACTATTTCAGTCCGGTACTGTGCCATGAATATTTCCAGCCTACTATATCCTGTGCACCTTCACGCTGCTAATTCCACCCTCGTACCCGAGTCCCTCGTTGATGGCCCACTCCAATTTCCTTGGTATCATGTTCATCGGGAGTCCTTCGTCCCTGGCATCTCTGACAAATTCGCATCCTTACTCGGAAACGTTCTTGCATACTGGGTCGTGTCCTTGATATACCATGGCCTTGATATTTCCGGCTGGCGATGGCTAGAGAAATATCGAATCCAGGACTCTGAAGAGTCCAAAAACAAGAACTTGGTTAGCAGAGGCGAGGTTGTTAGAACGGTCGCGTTTCAACAGTTCATGCAAACAACCTTTGGGTACATCTGGCTCACAAGTATGTCGGAGTCGGAAGGCTTTATAAACCACGCCGCAGAGTTGAGGGAGCTATCTCAAACAATCGCGAAACACCTATTCTCATTGGTGGGCCAGCAGCGCGGAGAAGAGCTCCTGAGCAAGTACGGCTCGAGTCTCACGTACAACATGTACTGGTGGTTCATTCCAATCTCTCAGTTTTTCATTGCACTGTACGTCTGTTTACTTGCCAATGCCTTCCAACTCTAACATATTATTGTAGATTCATTCTCGATACATATCAATATTTCTTGCACCGGATGTTCCACGAAGTGAAATTCTTTTACAAGCATTTTCACTCTGTTCACCATCGACTCTACGTTCCATTCGCATTTGGGGCCCTCTACGGACACCCGTTCGAAGGCGCGATTCTCGATGGCCTCGGTGCGACGCTTTCGCATGCCCTTGCAGGGATGAGCGATCGCCAGGCAATCCTCCTGTTTGCGTTTGCTACATACAAGACAGTCGACGACCACTGTGGGTACTATTTCCCATGGCACCCCGTCCACGTGCTGTTCGGAAACAACGCAGAATATCATGATATACACCATCAAGTATGTAGTGACTCTATCACAGTGTTCCGAAGTGTTCCTAACTAAGTTCGTCGTTTAGCATGCGGGCATTAAATCAAACTATTCACAACCTCTATTCATTCATTGGGATGTCATTCTTGGAACACGTATGACCATGGAGCAACTACGGGCTAAAAAGGGCATGTCGAAGCAAAAACAACTTAAGAGCCTATGAGAGCGCGACCACCTCGCGTATGCCCTTTCTTATTTTCGCTCATGTACGTGTACATGTATAACTACACCCTCTAATGTCTCAAACGATCGTTTGTATATTTATTAGTCTAATAATTTATCCCTGCATACGTGTTATTTGATTCTATTTTGGCCAGCTGAACATGTGATATCATTTACACTGGGAGCCTGAGGGACATCACTGCACATTTTTCACCATATATCGAAACCTGAGGCGGTGCTTATTAGTGGAATGCGCCCAACGGTCGTCATGACTAATGCAATGCAGCCAATTCCTCATGAAAACCATCAACCGGACCACCGTTTCGAGGCCAACTTGCATAACTAGTCATACCCGAGTCACGCATATATACTACATAGCGATACTCGCGCTAATAAGTTATAGTTCCACGGCTTTTCATGGTGTTAAGCGGTCCCATCTCATGATGGTTTCTAACGGTAACTCCATAGCTCGATGGATACATACAACTGTGACTCTTGATCAAACTCACTGCCCTAACTCTTGAATATTGAAATTTGGACCAATTATACAAGGTACTTAGGGTTCTTAGTCGCTTATGTAACGTTAGATATGGTGATGTGTTTGTCGAGTTTGTGTGACAGCTGTCACACAGCATTGCAACAAATGACATTTGAACCTGCTGATTTGACAAAGGACTCCTAATTTTGATTTCACTTCAGGAGAACCTGGAATTTTGACAGTAGATACAATAGAAGGTCTTCTCTGTACCCATGTAATTATTTTCTCATAAAAGTCAGTTGTTGCCACACACTATAAAAGTTTCAATTTGTTGTTGCAACTAGGGGTACAACCCTGTATTGGAATTATGAGTGTGAGCACCATGTTGTTGGCACTACACCATATGGGGATAACATTGCTATATAAGCTACTGGTAGTCTACTTGTATTCCTGTGCATGTTTTGACCCCAACTATGTTGTTCACACCACCCCAAATTCTAGACTAGCTTCATTCTGCTATCACACCTCTGGTGAAACCCTAACATTGATTGCTGTATATAGCATCCATTAATGGCCGTCATGATCAGCATAGATGCTCACTAGGGCTCCATGGCAGGGGTCAAGGTCACTATATATATAACCCTGAACATAAAACTATCAAGATTTGCCTCATCTTTGAAAGTTCAAAGTTGGGCAAAGTTGTATATCTCTAAGAAACCCTGGGTCTCATGGGGGCTTCTCATTAGAATTATCCATAGAAGAACAACCCTTCAAGTTTGCTTCAAAGGACTTTGCTACGTTCGATGGCCAGCGGGGGAGTATATACGAAATAAGTACTATGTATGATTTAAGTACATGTACCCCATTAGTATGATTTTGGAAAGAGTATGATTTTTGTCAAAGAGTGCAATTTTATGAGAGGCACTAGTTGCGGTTGACGCAAACGTCACATGACACTTCCCATTGGTCCCGAACCATTTCTTTGTTGCCCTGTGCCATCCCTCACTCGCTCTTGCCCTCATTCACAACCCAGTTGAGATCCCAGTATGTGCTCCCTCCATTTAATTTGGATGTAACATCCTGTGCACCACAGCTTTTAGTGATGCAGGTTCATTCTGTGGTTATGGCAAACCAGACGGCAGTGGGGATCAAGATCGAGATTCAGTTTTAGTGGTCGTTAGTCTCTATTTTTTTTCTTCTGTTGCCTGTTTCATCTCTTTCTGCTGTAGCCATTGACATGGCCCAATTGGTTGCCCCAGGTCCTGACTTTTATGCTCAACTCACTGCTGGGCAAGCAAAGACATTCAGAAGATGGGTGAGTGTAAATGCTTTTATTCCAATTGTCTATGGTTTCAGATCTTGGACTCATCCAAACTTTTTTTGTAGGCATTCCCGCTTGAACTCAGCCACGTGAGTCACATTCCATATCTTTCCCTTGAATCAACCAAAGATTGGATTCAACCAGAGGCATATCATGTTTTTGCTCAGATTGTAGGTAAACCCCATGCAAAGCCCAGAATGCTTGTTGTGGATGCATCCATATCACAATTGAAAGGGCACCAGCAGTTTGTGTGTTTTATCACTATTCTATATTATCTCCCAAACTGACACGCAATGCAACAACTGCATTTTTTTTTTAGCTTTTATCACATCAATTACAAACCTTTGAGTACTTCTCACTGGAAAATGCTGACACATGGGTCAAACTTGTGGCATTTGAGGCTTATATTGAGTGGTGCTGCACGACATCTGCAGGTATAGTTAAAACCAACACTCCCATGTGGTTGCAAAGTCCCCTACCCTCATCAAGCCCACCTCTGGAATTCCCCTCAACACCCAACAATGAAAATGTTCAATTATTGTCCCCAGACAGCTTAATAATCATCTCTGATGATGAATAGCAGTCTCATGAATAGCAGTCTCAAGCTCCTATTAATCAGCACAGTAGTTCCCCAATGATCATTGACATGTCCAGTGACATTTTTGGAGATTTTGAGTGGGAACTGTTTGGAGAATGCAAGCCCAAGGTGTTGAAGCAGTTGGGGCAACCCAGTTCACCAATTGTGCTCAGTTCGGACCCTCCAGAGCCAACATCTGATCAGCACTCAGCTTCAGGGGGTGGAAAGAAACGAAAAAGGGTGATTGTGGTCAGTTCCAACATTGAAGATGACAAAAAGCAGGGGTTGGGTCTTGGATCTGCATGCAATGCACCTCCTTCATGAGGCCGGAAGTGTGCTCGTCCCAGTGAAGGCATATGGCTCACCACCAAGACTGAGGTGATGAGAGTGGAGACAATGATGGACCTTCCAAAGGTCTGGAGTATTCCCTGTGACAATGCCACATATATCCTCGATCTATCAGAGAATGTCCAGAGGCTGCAGAAATCAGATGGTGAAGTGTGTACCATTAATTTGTTGATTCGTGCAGAGGTGTGTAAGGTTCAAACATATTAAATGTGTATTAATTGGATATCCAGGACCATGAATCTTGGACAGG
The DNA here is from genome assembly GCA_015039355.1 of Ramaria rubella. Lineage (NCBI taxonomy): Eukaryota > Fungi > Basidiomycota > Agaricomycetes > Gomphales > Gomphaceae > Ramaria > Ramaria rubella. Next base: position 162,075 of record MU134424.1, on the reverse strand, counting down.
GTCATTGGGATCCAAAAAGGGCAATATTTTGTTCAAAATGCATTTGGTCAAGAACCAGTCCTCTGTCAGAAGGTCTCTCTGGAATGTAATGGATTGAACATGTGTGAGCTTTTTGACCAGTTACTCTTGGATGGTTGTGCATGGTATGAGCCAGACAAAAGCAAGCAGGAGGCGATATGGGATGCGCAGAAGGCACAAAACCATGCTGAGGCAGTGAATGTGAATGCCATTGTTGCACGGTTTGTCATTTGCAATGGTTCACTTCTACCTTCTTGCTCACTGTGATATTAGTGTAGTTTTTACCATCTTGTGAAAGCTACAAAATGCAAAAAAAAAAAAAATTGCACAGGTGCCCCGGTTATGTTACATTGTCGCCAGGTATGTGATATTTTGTTTGGCACTTTGCATACACCACTGATATCCTAACACAAAATGTGCATAGGGTATATCGAAAGAAGGTCAACTGCACTTTATAGGTTGCTCTGAATGGAACCACGAAGGGTTAGATCATACCTACATCATGATTCCACCTAATGTGGGTGAGGATGAGCTCAAAAACGCCTTGGAGACTGATTGTCTTGTTAATCCAGTCAACGTTAACCCTAAATGCTTGTTTGCTGTTCACCCACGAGTAGGAAACAAAAAAGACTGCCATACATGATTTTTCATGTATTCGATTCACTGGGAATTGCACTTTATCAATATACATTTTAACATGCAGATTTCACACATGTGCTTGATGGCAAGATTGTGTTGGCAAAGATCAATAAGGAACACAGATGTCCCACCAGACTCACGATACATGTACCAGCCAATTTAAGTGTACACAAGGCTGTGTTGATTTTCCGTCAGCCACACAATCACCCAGTTCACCATATGGATAAGGCCACACCCAGGCAGCTGGTCCTTCTTAAGCAAGTGGTTGAAGCTGCTGGTCCAGCTCCACTGACTGTCAACAAGCTAATTCAAGGTATTTTCATGAATCCTGCTCTTGTGACTAGTATTTGAGGCCCCTTCCAGCGCCCTCAACATTGAGTGCTCTTGGCAGCAAGTCACTTGGCAGTCAATGCCCAGGGTATGTGAATTCACACAGGGTTAGAGATGCAGTCAGGACCATTCGTGAACATGATTATCCAAAAGGGATGGGTTGGGATGGTGATTAACAAGTATATATGAGTATGTGTTGTCTAAAAACAGCAAACAGGAGTACAACTTGAAAGCGAGCATGATGCTGAGCTCCCATTTTCACAATGCTACATTCATTCCCTGGTCTTTCATGGCCAAATCAAAGCTGCAGTTACCATGCACCCTGGCATTGGCAAATATATCCATGATGTGACTTACCTAGCCATCAACTATACATTCAGGCAGGTTCAGGGTTCAACAAACACCTGGGAAGTCACTGGCTTCCTAGAAACATTACAAAGACATGAGTCTGCTGTGCTCAGAGGGATATCCTTAGCACTGATTAAGATTAGGCTTAATTTTAGCTTCGATTTATTCTAATTGTGCCACTCGGGAAGCATTCAGGCTGTTGTGGCATGAATTCTTTGATGTTGTGAAATCTGTGATGGGTAATGCACTGAAGATATTAGTTATTCACAAAGAAGGCAACCTCCACACCATCATTTTGGATGCAGAGGCCTCACAGATGCAGAGCTTGGGTGATGTTTTACTCACAATGAACAATCTGGCTGTGAGTGAGCTCAACATCACAGACCCTCTTGAGATGGTGTTGTATGTTGGCAAAACTTGCTCTCAGCATTTTGTTCGGTGAGAGCTATAAACTTATTTTATTTCTTGCTCTCATTCCAAACACATAGGGGGTGTGATGGCATCAGCCTAGAGGTTCCACGTAATGAAATAAATCATCTGAAAGGGTTTGTAGGCTTAAAATTGGAAGAGGAGATTGCAGAGTGGCATCAACTATGCATTGTCAGTCCATACAAGGGCGTGAGAGGTACGAGAGTGTAGCCTTAGTGCTTCAAATCTCATTCTCTTCCAGATTGGTACCAGAATAAGATCAGCCATCCATGGTTTTTACCCAGCATAAATCCTTATCCAAGATACCCGAGAATAGCTGGAAGATTATGCCCAACCACAGCAACCTTGTTGAAAGTGCGCATACTGGCTGAAATGCAGCCATGCAAATAAATACCAATGTTCTCACAGTGGTTGTCATGTGAGTAACTAACTACTATTTGCTCTTTATGCAAACTCTTCACACAGTTCACGGACCCGCAATAATCAAATTACAGCAGAGCTTGCAGATGCAGAACAAACTGGAAACCTGCCAAACACGCGGAATGCTGTTTTCGAATGTGAGCGATGGTCTGTTCAGCATCATGGGTGGGCACATGCAGCCATGGGTGTATGGTCTGCACTTGTTAACCATTTCCACACACTTGAGGAAGAGTGTAATGTTGGTGCTGCTAAGAAAAAGGAATTACTTGAGAAGCAGAAGGAGATTAACATCAGGCTCTGAGTGCTTTGCAGCACTCACTACCAGTGCCGCTCTGCTGAAGATAATCAACAAATTGAGGACCTTGAATCCCAGAAACATGCAGGTAAAGATCAACAGGATGTCTGGGACCAACATCACAAAGCTATAGCAGAAGAAGCTTCATAGTGGCAAATTGAGGAATGTTTGGCTCAAAGGAACTCGTGCCGAGTCAAGGCTGTGAGTAAACAAAGAAAACAGTATGCTTGCTCTGTGCACTCACTGAGAATTATTTTGCTCATAAATTTCTCTAGTTGCACCAGCTCTTGAAGATAATGTACAGAATGACTCAGAATTAGGTGGTCACACAGATGATGGTCTGCCAGCAGACATTGAGATGCCTGACAATTTAGTGCAATTTTCTCCGAGTCCACCACAGTTCAACAACATGTCCAACTTGCCAGAAATAATACCTCAAAAAGGTTTGCCCATCCCTGTTCCATCCACATCAGCCACAACACTTGATGACCTGGTCGCATTCGAAGAAGCTCACTTTGAAGGACTCATGGCTTTTTTTGATGATCCATCAGTGAAGAGGCTTATGGAAAAGTCGACTTTCTTTTAGTATAATAGTGCTGCATCCCATAGAAACATTTAATAAGCTCATTTGTGTTTATGACTTAGTGAAATTAAGTGTACGCGTAAATCGTACTTGTGTGCCGAATCATATTCTTTGTCATGAAATCATACTGCGACAAAATCATACTCTTTGTCACGAAATCATACTCTTCGCTCAATCATACTAATGAGTTGGATGATGTTCAATCATACATCGTACTTAACGCGTCACTCCTCCCAGCGGGGGTTTTGTGGGCTCTATCGTGATTCGCGATAGAAGAACAGATCATATGTCCACAGTCCAGCGGATAAGCAAAGCAGTACATAATGTTGGCGAACATACAAACCTTCGCTTCTAAGAACGTCTCACGTGGCAATCTGTGGCAATGAACAATACGGAATGATAAGCAATTGACGAATTCATGCTTGGGGATGTACACTCGCAGCAAGTAGGGGAAGACTCGGAGTGTAGATCATAGCTATAACAATATGAAGTGAAAGAAAAGACTCAGATGTTATCCCGTTGAACGGATTTATCCGGCCCGCCGCTCTCTTCGAAGAACGCCGCGTAGGCCACGCCGTGCATACCAGCCGCGCTTACAATATATTCCATGTGGTACGCCTTTTATCTAGTGTCCCCTCCTTGACATAGTGGGTCGCGCCGTCAGGGTACTCACACAAAATGTTGGACTTTGTGAAGTTGTTTGTACCTGTGCTTCACCTCGCACAGCTTATTGCGAACTCCAAAAGTGGTGTGGCTGCTCAGGCAGCTGGTATGGCACCACTGGTGGACTTTCAGGTCGCGCAACCACCTCCGTTACCTGGGGATGCAAAGCAGTGCACCGTTGAACTATTGAGGTGAGAAATAAGACGTGTTTCAACCCTCATATGGTTCAAATTGAATTGTGCAGCCGTACCTTTGGCAACTCTTTTGGGGAGTGAGTCTTGTTTATTAAACCCAGATAGATAACACGCTCAAAGGAAAGTTGAGCCCTGAGGTGATCCAATACACGTGAGTCAATCCCGTATTTCTGCAGGAAGTTATCTCTAAACCGACTTCGCTATACTAGTCCTCCTCAGGATTGCGGCGCTCCTGGTTCTTGGGCCGGTATTACTCTTAACTGGACTGCAACCTCCAACGGTGTTAGAATTGCATTTTAAATGATGCTGTGGCATATTTTCTTATCGACTGATTTATTAGACTCAATTCGATCGACTCTCTGCGATCACTTTCCACAATGTGGAAAGTAAGCAAACTTGAATAATGTCTAATTACCTACTGATAATATTTTTGTGATAGTTTGGCGTACGTCGACACCCGAGCCGACGTTGACGGGAATAATATGGACCTATATCAAGGATGTCACTCGTTATATACCATTATTTGCCACCCCAGGGACATTGATTCTAGACCTGAACAATATCGTTGATCCAACCCAGGATCTCACTGGCGAATATGATGGTATGTTACGCTCCTGGCCGTCTGCCCAATCGAACATGACATCATTTATTGATCTCAGTGAGGCTCAGTGCGACCTTCTTCGCGTCATCCCATGCCCACCCCCCGGCACCCAAATCCAACCTCACCATCCCAATCTCAAATCTTGAACCTGACGTTGCGAACTACGTTTCTGTTCCTCCTGATTTCTCTGTAAGTGTAGTCGTGCACCATAACTCCCGCAACACACAAAGTAATCCTCCCAACCTCAGCTTAACGTTACATTGCCTCGAAACAGTATCGAGGCATATGCTGAGCTGTACGCATCCGGTAACGGTAATGAAGAATTCTGGGTCTGTCTCTTCACTGGCACCATACTTGTTTATGCTCGCAATTTCTAACTATCGATTTGGATCTTAGTACGGAAATGTGGCAAACAAATTCCTGGGAGATCTGCCCGCTGGAACGACGTTCGGACAAGGCCCTTTCCGTGAAGTACGACTAGTCGTGGACGGCATCGTGGCAGGTGTTGCCTTTCCTTATGCCGTTTTTTTCACTGGCGCCGATGTGCCTCCGGCCTGGAGGTAAGAAGCCACCCTCTCCGAGCTCGAAGACAATGAGATCAAGCATGATCAGACCTATCACTTCTTATGGTGCATTAGATCTACCCACATACTACATCGATCTCACTCCATTCGTTCCCCTCCTGGCTAACGGACACTCGCACAATGTTACTCTCGATGTCGTGTCTGCAGAAGCCAATCACACGATAAATGACAATTGGTTCGTCAGCGGCAACATCCAGGTCAGTTCCCCCCTCCTAACGTCCAAACCCTCTGATTTTCATTCTACTTTCTCGAGGTAATCACCGATCCCTCGGGTAAACCCACGACTGGAAAAATCACGTCCTATGACGCGTCGCCTTTTGCCACGACATCCGTTCATGGCACGCTGGCACTAAATGGAGACCTCAATGTAACAGTCCAAGCGTCTCGCAACCTCAAAATCGAAGCTGAAGTGATCAGCGGAAGCGGTGTCACCACGAAGGTGGAGTGGCAGCAGAACTTGAATTACCAAAACCTGCAGATCTACAGGAATGATGCTACCACGCAAGTAAGAACCGGGCTGGCGAGCCTTCTTGCCAAGAAGTATCTGAAACGTTTCATCAGATCGTCGAACAGACAAGCAGTGGCACGACATTGTCCACGCATAACGGCCGCTCAGTGGTTAAGGAAGACTTCTCTTATCCAGTTTTGATTGATTTTGTTGAACTACCAGGCAACAATACAGGGTGTGAGCTATGTCTGCGTAATGTGCCTTAGACGGGTTGACAGCCTCCTTAGGGACGACCTTCTTTGATCATTCCTACAATCGGGTCCTGACACCAAGCCCTCTCATTACCGGTTTCACTATCGAAGAGCGCCAAATCGCCAGTGCGTAAAATACAAGCACATTTTGAGATACATTGTAAAATTATTTCCATCTAGATGGCTCTCTAATCTTCCTACCGAACGGCACAGATACTGGAAAGGGGAGCAACAACAACACTTTCAGTTACAGTGATCTAGCGGGTAACACGTATACTCGCAAGGTTGCGGCGGCCAACAATGTGATTACCTTTGACCAACAGGGAGGGAGTTTGGGACCTGTCTCTGATGTGGCGGGGCAATCTTCTATATCAGGCAGTTCCCCCGAATTATTTCCTTGGGCGGCGAGAGCGCCAGGAGGAAAGAAAGTGTCGAGTGCACCACCCGGTTGAGGGATGGGCGGCACGGTTGTGTAGTGTGCGGAACACTGACTCTTGGTAGTATTGTCCTGGAGTGTTGCTCCCTGCGTGTAGATTCTTGACACAATGGTGAGAATCTTTCGGTTTTTGAAGCAACAGTGTGATGGCCATCCAAGAAAGGGGACTAAATAGCAAAAATGAGAGCGAGGGAGGAGGGAGATCAAAATAAATACGCACAGCTCACGAACAACTCCTAACCGCAAGAAAATATGTTATTCCTCGCGGAGGTCGTGCACAAGAGGAATGCCACACAATATCAAATTTGACATTGGGAATTCGATTAGTTACGATTCGTGCGTCCGCGAGGAATCATTTCACCCCTGGCCTTCAACATCGCCGCTCTTACCGCCTTATCCGCAACATGAGTCTGTCTCGTGTAGTGTGAATACCCAAGAGAGGCCAAGAGCGAGTGACGGAGGAGGGCTACAAGGAATTTTAGTTCGTTTTCCACCTCTACATAATTGACAAAAGAAGAAGGGATGATATACGTGTCATGTCGCGCCTCATCCATTTCCTCTGCAACCTGGCTACCTATTGCGAACAGGCAATCGGCGATCGGTATTTTAGGGGGTGGCCTCTTGGTCTTGGCACAACGCTGTCCTATAAATCTGTCCACCCACATAATGGGTTGCGAAGTATTCGAAAGAGTCAATTCTTTCCGGATCCGCCGTAAGAGGCCAACAATAACACCTCGCATTGTATTACGGTCGGGATGAAGATGGTAGCGAGATGAACATGCCAAGACCGTCCATGCTCCCGCGTAATCGCCCAGGGCCGTGAACGTGCGGAGCGCACAATTGAAAGTGGCCATGGATATCAAGTTTTTATGGGGCTGTGGTCTCCGTGGAAACAGTCGTAAACGTTCCAGGACAATCAAGTCTTTGAAGACCTCACGCGCCGTCCACTCCTCAGGTGGATCTTTTTCCTCGGGGGCCTTTTTGCGTACCGGGTTAAGCGCGATAAATACGTGTCGGAAAGTGTATGCATCGGGTAAGGTGAGGGAACCTGGAGCAGTCATGGAACGATAAACCGCATATGCACGTTGGCTCCAGCCCCACTGGAAAAATGTAGGGATGAGCATGTTGCACATGCTGACGTCAGGTGCAACCCCATCCTGCCGCATACGCTCGAATAACCATTCAACGCGTACCTGGAGTGGAACTGGCGACTGAGTATAGCCCATAAGGAGAGCAGCATACGGAAAACGACAATCATCTTCTCTAAATGGTGAGGTGATAAAACGTAGCCGCGACGTGCGCACTGTGGGTTGTCGAGGTAGCTCAGCTGAGTCGATCGCATCCTGCCCTGTGACTTCGGAATTTGAAACCAGATTCTGGCATTGGTCCCGAGCAGCGATAGTCTCGCGATACTTATCCAACCATTCCTGAGCACGATCAAAATTCCCCGCTAGTGAGAAGGTGCGTATAATAGTTCCAAAAAGAGGGATAGGCGCAACCCAGCCTTCACCACGAGTTGCAGAATAGAGTTCAAACGCTGCCTCGAGTTTGTCCGGGGAAGTACCATGAAGAAATTCAGAGTCAATTAAGGCCTTGAATGACAAATCGTCCAGTTTCACCCCACCCCTAGATAGTATGTCGCGGATCTCCTGGACATGACTGGCGTTGTTGGAGCGCATACCCCTCAACAAGACCATGAGAGTCTTGTTGGGGATTTCAAACCCTTCGTCCAACATGTGTTTACACAGCGATGTGGCGGCTGAAAATTTCCTATGCCGCGTGAAGAGGGAAATAGCGCGGTGGTAGGCATCGTGTTCGTCACGACGGTGAAACCTTGCATACAAGAGCTCTTGGTGGCAGAGCGCTAGCGCTTCTTCAGTCTTTCCTTCCTCAAGCAGCGGTTGCATACGCATGAGAAGTTTGAAAATCCACCGCTCCATCACCCCTCCAGCGATGATGGGGAGTCTACGTTGCCAACGCCTGGATATTCGCGTTCCATAGAACCTAGACGTTAGTGACCATTTGTCAGATGGTATAGAATAAGTTATGGGCTTTGCAAAACGGCTTGCGAAAGAAAGTGGGATACGTTTGAGCATGGAGAGGCCATGAAGGCAAATTTATTATTTGGACACACTTTATTCGTGTGGGTCCCAATGGCAAAAATTACTACAAAATGATTTGACTAAGGTATGGAATGGAACAAATACGCTACATGCTAGTACAAACATTTCAATGCAGGAATAATGCTAATGAGGGAACTTATGCCAATAGAGAAGAGCCACAAACACAACAAAAGGAGGAAAGGGAGTGAGAATGCACGATCTTCTATAGTAAGTGTTGCTTCAAAAAGAAGTCTTGCATCTGGAATAAAAGTCCAAGCTCGCGTTCTCGCCAAGAATTCTGGACTCCCATTTTCACCACCGCACGCCGTTCGTGTTGAATGGACTTGACGGTGACGCGGAAACCAGCAGAGATAGGTCGGTGGTCGGAGACATTCGCCTCGTACCTCTTGTAGTGTAGCGTCTTCACTCGTGATGGATCACGGCATCGATACAAAATACGGTCGCACCACGCCGGCGCTCGTGCTTTCTCAGAAGTATCGTAGCTGTTCGATCTGCGGTCATACTTGTACGTTGGCAGGAATGTGATAGGTGCTTCCGTAAAATCACGCAGCCTGAAACCAGGATTGTTCTTCGCCTGTTTACGAAGTTGGTCATGATGCAAGAGAAAGTCCAAATCGCCCGATTGAGTTGCTCCAATGATGGCCTCACGACGCAGGTCAATGCGGTAGTTCAAGTCACCTCCAAGCTGCACAGTGCAGGGATGAGCTACAATCCAGTTTACCAAGACACTGAAGGACAATACTCACAAAACATATCTCATGGTCAAGAATCATAGTGCCATCTCCTCCCCCAACGTACGAAAGCGCCTCAGGAATTTCTGACCGTGCCATTGCAGTTCCATCCTCTAATATTGCAGTGAGGTCCTGATTGCGAGAACGAGTATGTGATTGGCCAGCAGCGAGATGGCAATTAATGAAACACAAAGAAGAATCGTCGACAACGAATCGAGCAACAATCGCGCCCTTGAACACACTGTCAGTTCAGCAGTTAGTATGAGTTAACTCGTATATACCTTATTCCCATAACGACCGCCCAAGCCACGTTTGACTGTTGTGATAGCCGAGTCACGAAGGAGATGCTTCTGCCGTTGCCTTACAAAGATACAAGAGAATATCCCTACGAGATTGTCTGTATGCACAACAATATAGGGGTCATCCACCGGCATTGCAATGCGGACAGCCTGAACGAGGCGTTCATGCCACATGCGATATGAGCGAGACACTTTCTCAGAGATGACGCCGTCCGGCTTCTTCTTCTGATTTCCTAACAATACCGCCTCTGTACGAGAACATGGCTGAGTTCATCGTCTCTTTGACGCAAGGCGACACTCACTGGCCGTCAAACTTTTACTCTCTAGATCAATAACTTCCTGGAACCCAAACACAATAATATCGGGCGTGTCGACACTATGCAACACATTCTCCAAGAAGTTGACGGTATCTCCCGTTCCCGTGAGTGCTTCGGGTTTTTGCGCGTCAATGTTCCAAGAGCACATAAGGACGTTGATATCTCTGAAAGTACTAAACTCGGCTTCTCGTTTCTGCAATTCACCATCTGTGAAGCACACCACGTTTAGAGCGTGTATTGTGTATACGTAGCGAGAAGATGCTCACCAACCCACTTGACTCCGAGCAAACCATCCCAAAAATGTATCTGCTCATCTCGTCCAAGACTGATAACGTGCATCCGTTGAGACTACAGAACTGTCAGCTTCACAGCGCAAGCACAAGATACCACGAAATTTCCGACCTTTGGAATACTAAACGGATCCATAAATATTTTGATCACAGGCAAGTCACCATGCGCTTGCCACGCATTCGTAATCGTCCACGGCTTCGTCTTCACATCATATGTCGTAATCGTCCCTTTCCGTGACCCCACCCATAACCGGTCCACAATGCCCTCTAGCGCCAACACATCCGACACAGATATCTTCACAACTTGCACACACGCCGGGACCGGCTTCCCAGAGTCAAAGGTATCCACAATCCCTTCGGACGGCTGCAAAGACCAGCAAGTTATGTAGCCACCCTCATGGCCTAGGTATACGAGATGCGGCTGGGAAGGCAGGATGGCTCCGGAAGTCACGGCACCGAGCAGTTCCGGCGGCTGGATAATTTTGCTAGTGCAGTTCGGAGACATCACGTCGTAGACACGAACAGGCGGTCCACGTTGCGTGCCATGACTTCCCCCACCCGGTCCATGCGACGTCCACAGCAGACCTCCAAACAATTTCACAAAGCCTTGCTTGTCAGCCGTGCGCACAATGCGCGGTTGCCCGCCTGCCATCAAGTCTTGATAGTCTTTCCACACGAGCGCCTTACCAGAGTCGTCCAGCGTGATCATGGATCGGCCGTGGCGCATGATATGAACGACGGCATGCATATGCGCCGCAGGACGCACACGTACGAGACTTCCACGGACGATATCATACTCCCATACGTTTCCATCTTTACTCCCACACCACAGGTATCGACCAGACTCCTCAGATTCCCCTTGACGAAACTCCATTGCAGTTATACGTGGGTCCTTGATGCGCCAATCAATCGCGAGATCCTTCAGGTCGACAGAGAGGACAGGAGCATCTCCAATGGAAAGATCATACACTCTGAAATCGTGATGGTGACCTGCGACGACCACGTATTGTCCCGCGACAGCAACAGCGCCGGAAGGAACTGGGACATGGATCCGGGCGTTGGCAAACTTGTAGTCAGGGGCCACAGGTGCTTTGCGACAGCAATGCGTGGAGTCGGGGAGATCTTCAAGGGTACGTTGCAAACGTGATAGTGCTGGATCTTCTTCATCTTCAGAACTAGAATTCCCGGACGAGCGTCTCCGTAAAGGAGGGCGATTGCCACTACCTGTAAAACGGCCGGGTGGAGGCGCTACGCCGGTTGTCACACGGGTAGGAGGAGGCGTGATTCCATCTATGGCACGAGAAGGAGGGGGTATGATGTTATCTAAGCGAGAAGGTCTTGTAGAAGCTGGAATGGGAGGCGGCGAGGCAACCGGTTCGGCAGGACGACGATCCGGGAGGCGTGGTTTGCCGCCATTTGACGGTGATTCTCCAGTTTCGTCATTGGGTATGGGGCGCGGAGGCAAACGAGGTACTGGGGAAGAAGACACAGGCGGAGGAGGCGGCATTCGACGTGAAGTCACGGTAGGAGGACAAGCACCTGTCTCGCTCTCTAGGCTACTGGCGCTTTCACTAGAATGTCGATGATTGTCTGCTGCTTCGGCTTCAGCGCCCCATTGCACCTGATGTTGTACCACTGTGTTTGCAGCTTTAGCAAGTAGGTCTATATTGCTCCTGGATGGTATGGGCGGAGGTTGTCTTGAAAGCAAATAAGCAGAATCAAGAACAGGCGACTCGATTAAGGGTGAGGAAGATTCAGAGAGTGTACTGGAACTGTTTTGTAAGGGAGAAGGGTCGCTGCAGATGCTGGATATACTGGGAAGAGACGCGCGAGGCCCCTTTGCAGGTGGCTTTGCGCCACTCGTTAAACGTGCTGGGATTGCAGGAGGTGATGGTGAAATAATAGTTGACACGGAACGTGAATTCTTATGACGAGGTGAATATGTAGGGTAACCGTTTCCGACCGTTTCCGAAGCTGGTGAGGATGGGCTAAAAGCACCGTCCCTACAAAATATCAAATCAGAATACAAGTAGATATTATACTCGAAGACTCACTTGAACTTAGATCTGAGCGATGCGACCCCTCCGGACGTTGGCGTGACAGGGGTATCATCATAGGTATCGGTGCCCGTCTGCAATGCGACCCCGGTATTGCCTTCCGCCCTTAAAAAAGGGGGCCTAGGAGGTGGCGGCGGGGGCGGGGGCCTTCTACTAGTGGACGGTGACATTGTGTGTGACGGACTCGAGTTTGCAGAAGGAGCGAGGGATGGCGGTTGAGGCGACGGCGTGCGACTACCTCTGGGTGGCGGAGGTGCTGGTTTCATTTTTCCCGAACCTTTCAGATCTGGGAAAGAGGGCGAAGCACGAAGCACAGGGACATTTAGGCCGTCGCTCGGGCCCGACACAATTCGTTTCGGATCCAGGAACTGCTGCTGGTCCTTCAGGTCTGCATTAGAAAGCGCACGTGCACGCGCTGGCACCCTCGGTCCTCCAGGTCCTCCAAGGGGTGGCACAGGTGGGGGGGTAGCTGCCATTTTCTCAAACCTGGAACGCAAGGAGCTCACGGGCTGTGGAGACTGGGTTGTCTCGGCTGAATCCATTGTGCATGAAGATGAAGATGGGTTGGCGTAGAAGCGACCAGCGACCCCAGCGACCTCCTAAACAAAGTAACTGCAGTCCACGACGGCAAGCAAGTTAAAGGACGGTCTCGACGGGGTGGGTCGACTTCGGTCATTGCCGAGCCTCGCTTCACGTAATCAGCGACCGGGCTTACTCCTTGGAAGCCGAAGGATTTCCGTTCAGAAAATTGGTTCTGGGATCCTGATCACCAAGCCTTCCAAATTATGGAATGGAATACAGATGTCGAGTAGGCTACCAGACAATTTCTCTTTTATATAATTCAGCGCCAGCCTACCAGTGGCCACTGGGCAACCTCACTGGGAGTCCAACACATGTCCTTGGACGTCCTTGATTTTATAACTGTGCGAGAGAGCGTTATCGATACTCATGACAATCAATTCTCCCAGAACAATGGTTTCACAACGGACCCCTCTTCATCCGAACTTTCTATTTGAGGGATTTTTTCGTGAATACTTGAACGCGCTAGATTATCCTATTAATAAGGCTTTGGGCTCCGATTCACAAAGGAAAAGTCGACCAAACGCGACGTGCCGTCGTGGGGGGAGTGCATTGTTCCGAGTCCGTGGTGCGTCTCCTCACCGCCTGCAAAGCCTTTACGCGTAACAATCGTAGTGTGAAATTTTAACCAATTCCCGTAAATAGCATGTTGGATACTCTGAACTAACTTTACATACCTATTTACAGCCTTTCCCGAAAACCTTGACGCGCGTCGCTTTTTTTTTACTTTTTTTTGGTGCGCCTGTATACTAGGGCAGGCGCCGTGCTGCAAATCGTAACGATGCCATTCCGTCACATAAGTAGCGACCTAAAACAATGATCACTGTGGCTCCTGGCCCATGGCTACACTCTTGAGGATACGTGCCAAATCCTCGGTGTGTCTCGGAGTAGTGTGCGCCAGTGGGGTGACAACTACGAAGAGTACGGCCATGTCGTGCCACCATCGAATCTGAATCAAGGGAGGCCGCACCTGCTCGATGGGGAGAGACCTCACACATTGGTAGAACTCATTGAATGGTCTCAGGAAATGTATTTAGATGAGCTGCAAGACTGGCTTGCACTAGAACATGACATTCTGGTTGCAATAACTACGCTGGATCGCAGCATTCGGGAAGCAGGCCTGACCTACAAGTTACTGCCACGGGCAGCAGGGGAGAGGGACGAAGGGGCTAGAGCGGCATGGAGAGCTGACATGCAGGCCAATTTCATTGCTGGTATGTTGGTCTGTGTGGATGAGTCAAGCAAGGACGAGCGGACTATCTACCGTCACTAGGGCCGTTCGGTGCGAGGCAAACGATCTGTCATCAAAGCCCCGTTTGTGAGGGGAGAACGTTACCAGGTTCTGCCCTGAGGACCTGCAGCGCAGACTCTGCTTCTGTCTCTGAGCTGCTGATGCTCAACACCACTGATGGCTTTGGGCGAGCGGGGATGCGCAAACGAAGACGAATTGGTTCTGCAGTGGCCTCAGTGAGTATATGAGATCACTGAATGAGTGAATCCTTGAATCTCACGCAACATTGAATGCCCCGCAGCCTCCAGCAAATCTTCGCTACTGTGTCCTACATCTGCTGGCTCTGACACTGGCTGGACAGCTTCATAAGGAGGAGGAGGTTCAGCTCCATTCATAGTCGCCTGTGGATGTTTAGTATATCTTGTAGCAACTTGATAAAAAGTGACCGTGTTTTGCTCACTGGGCGCCTGCCCTACAGGCGGTGCACCAAAAAAAAAAAAAAAATGTGATGTGCATCAAGGTTTTCAGGAAAGGCTGTGAGTTGCTATTGGCAGGACCACGAGACTACTTCTAGGAGGCGTCGGCGCACACGTTTGAGTGACTTTACTGGACAAATTAAAACAAAGAAAAGAATAGTCTTGGCTATTATGTTAAATCACAAATGATAATGCAGATATCGAAATGAATAATTCATTATCCTTGTAAATTTTTCAGGATTCCTGCAAATACTGCAAGATCATCAAATATACTAAGGGATAATCAATGATTTGTTTAAATTATGGAGTATATCTCTGTGATCATGCAAAATATTTAGGATCCTGAGTGATTTCGAAATGATTCTCAAGGATTTGGCATCGGGATTTAGGAGGATCTCCTGTGATTCACATGTACAAATCATTCTTTTGTTCCAGTTGTTGAAACCGTTGAAACTGACAGTTTGCAAAAATGAAATTTGCAATAAACTACAAGTACGATCCTTAGGGAATCTTTTGATGATTTGCCATTATTTCTGAGGATTGCGAAGTATTCAGTGTAGCGCCAAACTGACAGCTTGCTTTAGGTCATTTTAGCCGACAGCCGAGTGGGAAATGACCAACTTCCAGGTGAAGGTTTTTAAAAGGCTCATTCGAAGGTTATATTCAATCCCATGCCATGAAGGTATCATAGATCAACATGCGTGAACCTTGATGAAGTGAAAGTAAAAGGTGGACTATGGCTGTGGGCAAAGCGGCTGCAGGAGGAGCGGGAGGAATGAATTGGTCCATGACAGTAGCAGGAACCAGAGTGGCTGCAGGCAGAGTGAGGGGAACGATCCGGGCAAGGACAATAGCAGAAACTGGAGCAACGGGTGGAGACGGCAGCAGGAATGGGCGATGGCTTGGGCGAGTATCAGCGAGGTTTTCTGCAGCATCACTGGACCTCTTATTTGTACTAGTAGTTGCAATCGTAACACTAATCCAACCAAAGAGTTAGTATAATAATAAAAAGCAAAAAAATAAACTGTGTACGGCTACTTGCATCGGATGTGATATGGAGACCTAAATGTTGCTGTAAGTAGGTCTTGTTTCTACGTGACATGTGAATGAAACTTACTTGTCGAGCAGAATATCAGACCGCCAGGGGGCTATGAGGACGGTTGCGTTCAGGTGTGCGAGAGGGTGTGGAAGAGCGCCACAACCAGTGAAGTTGGTGGATGTGCGGAGTCCTGAACTGACTATGCACACTCCGGATCACTCAGTTGTGAGCGACATCGTGTGCACACCGTGTAAATTATGCACGTAAATTAAGCGCCGCCGAACACAGTCATCTTTTTGACTGCAAGCCTGTGCACTTACCTCTCTTGAAACCATCTCTCCTCCTGCACTCATGTGCTACTACACTGCAAAACACATTCGCATTGGCCTTGGGGTGATAGGAGCATGTCTCACACTCATTGGGACTGCAATCAATTTGTTCACGGACGCGAACACCTTTGGGATGTTGAAAAAGGTGTTGATCGACGGAGGCATTATTCTTACAGCGGTGTGAGTGATCTATGTGTACTGGCATACTTACTGGCTAACATTTGAATAACCTAGTGCGTGCTTGATAGATTCTTTTGCGTGGATCAAGCGCTGCCATTCGTTTGTTACGCAGATCATGCACTGCCGTTCATTTTTTGCACGGATCGTGCGCAGCCGTTCGCGTGGAGCTCAGGGTTTCTGGGACATCGAAGCGGCTGAAGTGACACCAAGCATTGAGTTGGTGGATATGGGGAACTTCAATCGGGATGGCCTCATCCATAGCCTCAAAAATACGTTGGTGAATGGCGAATGAAGGGGAAATAGATGGCTATTTGAGTATATCTCGGCGTACAGTTTGTTAACATGGGGAAATTGTGTTTCATCAGCATATCATAGCAAAGTTTTGTGTGGGGTCTGTGTGTACGTACATCTACACCTCTATGTTTCCTACAGGGTTCCATGTCCTAACAAGAGATTGTTCATCCACGGTATTGTTTAGAAGCCCTGGGGGTATGCAGCTTCACTGGGAGGGTGGATTAGCATTTTTTATGTGAGTTTACATTATTTCCTATCCATAAAAAATGCTGGCTTGGTGCCTAGGATGTTCTCTAGGTTGGAATGGTGTTTCAAGGGGAGGACATCTTGATGGGGATTTGGATCACAGCGACGCCAGAGAGGGTGGAGAATAGATTATATTTTTCAGATGTGATAGATTAAATTTGAATACCACATTTTGGGTACCTGCAGAAGGTGAGTTAGCTGGGTTAATTGCTTTGAGGTGGTGGGAGTGCATGTTCGGCGGAGTTCAGTGTGTTCGTAACGCCGTGACACTGTCACTGATGATAACTCCCAGAGGCACGAATACTATATGGAACTGATATTGTAGCTCTGTGTATGTTCAAAATATCACAGATTTTTAGATTCTATTTTTTGGCATCATGATATAATGACAGGTACCAGAACTGGTAAGTGTTTACAGTGTGAATCACTCCTGCTCCTCATACTAGTAGTCTGGTTCAACAAATTTGGTACAGGCGAAAGCCCCACTCTGATCAATAATTGTCAATTTGTCTCCCCTTCTGAGGCGTCCAATGACAGACTGTATGGTGAGCAGGTGAGTTACACCAAAAAAGACGGAGCCGATTGTTGCGTGAAGGGTGTGCTGGTCCCCAGGTCCATGTGAAGGTTCACAATGAAAAAGTGTTCTTCTCAAGGTAAAGCTATCTGGATGTTGCTTGAAGAGTTCACAAAATGACATATCTGGAAAGCAGCAATGAACAGAAAGAATGGTCATGTCTACTAGGATGCATATGAAGCAGGGAATCATCCCATCAAGTTTCTCTCCTGAACAGTCCAAAACTACAGAATGAGCACACCCAGTCTCTTGTCTTAGGGTGGCAGGGTTTTTAGAAGACAAGATGAAACATACAAATGCCCAAGATTGTGAGTTGTGTCCACAGCCAGGTCAGATTAACTGGTTTGGAGTGACGGAAGATCATGGTGAGGAATATCTTGGCGAATACCACCACCGCTTGGACTGATCAATACAAGAGAGGCACTATATGAAGAATAATCATGGGAAGAAGAGGGCTAGGATGATAAGAAGCTGAGCATACATTAGGAGGCGCCAACCTGCCACCATTGAAGGTGCTGAGAACTAGAAGCATACGGAATAGAGGCAGTGCTGTCTACATTCTGCGGTAGACTGGAAATAGAAATTAGAGGGAGATGTGCGCCTTTGTGAAAGAAATTACCTGTGATGTCAAGGCCTCTTTCTTTTTCACTTACATTGGCACATACTAATATCAAGTTTGGTCTAAGGAGACGTTTTGCCCCTTCAAAATATCAATGCACAGCTGCAAAGCTGTAATCCATACCTGCCGATGTGTATCCATATCTTGACTACCCAGGTCTACACATTGTCCCAACAAAAGGTCAAGATGGTTAACCTCCAGAGGAGTAAGGGGGCACCCCGGTGGGACGACTTCTACCACTGATAATGTATCCGGTCGGTTCTGGATGAAAACATCTTCGTGATCCCCTGGGTTGGCCAAATAAAAGTTTGCCATCAGTTTTTCATCCTCATACTCTTCCCAGTCTACTCTGTATCCTGCTACATCATCAACGACCTCATCTTCAGGCTCTCTGGCAGCGTATAAGCCCCAGGGTCCATTGGTGAGCATGCTGAAGAAGAACATTTCACGAGGACTCTGGTCCCGCTCTCCTTTCAGTTGCATTTTGTGAGTGTTCCAGACCTGTTGCCACAATTCCGCATCCACTTGAATTGCAGGTAGAAAAAGGTGTTGAATTAGCCATACATGGCTTGGGAGGGTAGGCACGAGACCGTCCCACACTTCCAAATCTCGAAAGAAATTTTTCCATTTTAACCCAAACCCCTGGTTGAGGTCGTACCAGCAACGCTCACAACGTATGTTATGAACACTCCTAGCATACATCTGGTAAGCTAATCATTCTGCAGTGAGGGCATGCTGACAAGCATGATACTCGACAGCACCTACTACACTACAAAAGATGCTCACTGCACACACGCCTATCTTCATCAGCTTTCACCAGACCATCATCTGCTGTGCTACCTCCAGTCTGCCAGACACATCATCTCCACACTCATTCCATCTTCATCAATTCTATTTTCGATATGCCGTCCAGCATTGCCGCCACCACATCCCATGATTCATTTCAGATGACTGCCAAGCCAGACATACACATTGGACCACACATCGAACTTCCTAGTCGACATTCTCCCCTTGATGTTCATTTGTCCAGTCCTCCTCCACAAGTCGCACATCGTTGGTACTATCCTCTATATGTCAAATCTCCTGGAGGCCCATACCGAACATTCCCCTCCTATCCTCCTTATCGCGTTCATGATTGCATTTGGGTATTCGACCCTGTCTTCCATGCTCCCTTCCACATCATCGGCTTCGACCCAAACTACGAACCAGTGAATGGTTGGCATTGTATTGTACTCAGGAACTACTGGGATATCAAAGAATTTGGTCCAGGAACAGAGATTTGCTACGGTTATGTGCCTAAGGACTTCATCAAGCAGGACTCATCTTTGTTCCCTCTCTGGAGGAAATTCGTATCCAAGTGTCGTGATTGGTTCAAATGTTTCTGAGTCGTCATCAAGTCACATGACTCACTTACTCATCTTCGGAGATATTTGACAAGCAACTGGAATCCTATTGGATGGCTATGACTCATTTTCATCACCTGACTCACTCGCTTCTTTCTTGTACTTCTATTTCCAATTGTTCCACATGGTCTATTGTCTGTGACTCACTTCTATTCTATTTCTGGCTTCTATTTCAAATTCGCTGCCACATTTCCCTTCATTTCTTCAACCACCTGACTCATTTCTCCATCCCATTACAAACCACCTTCCTATTTTGGTTTTCTGCCTCTCGCCGTTAGTCATTTCTCCTGTCCGCTGTCGACGACATCGTTGTATGGCATACTCGCATCGTTTGTTGTTCTGCTCATGTATATAAGGCCTGTTTCACCTTAGTGTACCCCAATTCACCTCTTTCAGTTGGATTCACTCGTCTAAGTCTCAAGTCTAAGTCTTCTAAGTCTACTACTACGTCTACTACTTCTACGTCTACGTCAAGGCCAGCTTTGTCAATCACATGACATTTGCTGTTGTATCTCGTCTACGCTTACATCAGCGTATTACGTCATCGTCTTTGTCACTGCTACGTCTTCATCTTCATCTTCGTTCTACCATTGTTGCTGCTGATAGCAAAGCGCACTGAGCCAAACACCAGTGTTAGTAGCCATGCAACAACGACACCGCTACCCACTGTCTTTTGGATCCATTTCCGAAAGTAAACTGACAATGCACCGCCCCCAAATATAAGAATTGCGATCCCCCCCCACGATGTTGTTCCATATAATTCGCAACTGCCATGTTCTCTCTGCCATGGTCCTCTCGGCAGCAGCTAGGCAGCCCTGTCTCTTCAACGCCGCACAAGAACAGCTCAAGGATGGTATCAGTGCAATTGTTGTCGTGTATGCCGACCGCCTTGATAAATCGAGAAAACCCATCGATGAAGAGATGGATGACAATACCAAACTTGATAAGCCCTATTCCCCTTCACTATTAGGTTCTTATCTGATTTTTTTTGTAATAGGATGCGCACCATGCCAACCATCGTGATGACAAAGAGAATTTGGGCCGGCTACTTTATATACTCATCGTTCAATTCGACAACCTCCAAACTCTGGCGGTGCTCCCTGAATCCGAACATAGGAGTCACATATCCTCTGCCTAGACACCCAGTACCCATACAAGCAAAACTGCGCCGTAATCATCTGTTGCCCAAAGCTTGGGAAAATTTCCAAGATTTCAGCTGTGATTCGATCAAGAACTTTGTCCGAGAGCGCTGCCATTGCGGGTGTGTACGAGACATATTGTTCCCTCCCCGTCTCGTCTCCTGGACTTTCTGGAGTCCTAACAGGTGGACTAGGTTCAGCAATGCCCAGTTCAAGAGCGCGACATTGCACAGTTCTTGCTGAGCAGCCGAATACGTCGGCCAAGGCAGTGTTTGGTTGAAGCTCCATAGCATACTGTAGGACAGACGAATCAATTTCATTCCTTGGCCGGCCGCAACGAGCCTGATGAGATCGCTGGACTATGACAATGTTTTTGCCATCTGGAGGATCGGCTGATGCATGTTGCACCTCATGCAACACCTGAACCATCTGGCTCAGGTTCTCCACCAATGTTGCCCCTTCAGCTGCATCGAACACAGTGGAATGCTATGAGATTCAATTGGTATGATGTCTGATCTTAAGAAGTCTGACCAAACTGACCTGCTCAGCAGCTTGCCTAAATGATGAGACTCGGCCTTGAATTATCTCGAGGCAACGCATGTCATCGAGGTGGAGCCAGGTACCTTGCAAGACCTCGGTCTGAAGGGCAGTGTATGCGGCTCACAAACGTCCAAGAATTGGAACAATGTTCTCCATGATAAGTAATGTCTTATGTTATAGGAGAGTCGTACAACAGAGCTAAATATGACTATGTGTTTTATCTCTTTCCACTTAAACACGTGTTGAACACGTTAAGATCGCGTTAAGACCGCATTGAAAGCGTATATACAGCAGCGTGTTCATTGAATGCACATCGGAAAATCGTTGAATGCATGTTGGAAACTCATTGAATGCACGTCAGAAAATCATTGAATTCATTCGCCTTTAAAAGTAACTTGCAATGTATTGAAATACAAGAGAACATGATACAGCGATGGTGAACATTGTTTACATACTAGTCTCCTGTTTGTCACTATCATTTTCTGAAAAAGATGATGCTTCCGAAAGGCATATCTTAACCTCTTCTCTCAACCTATTCATGTAGCCCCAAGCCTTTGACCAGACCGAGTGTTTGAATTCCACTTCTGAGCCCACTGCAACTGAAACCGTCGTGATGGTATCTTCATTGATCACAAATAATTCTTGACAAAGTCGCTTGAATTTTTTGACCTTGATATTATGCACATATGTCTCATCTGAATCAGAAGTCACCATAGCGAAGACTCTGCAATATTTGTTAAGGTGCGAGCGATTATTGTCAAATGTCGCAGGTTGGAGCCTCGTCACAAATCTCTTGATGTCCAAGGATGAGATGGTGAATCCATCAACAATGGTTGTTGAACCTGGTCCGGTTTTGATTCAGAGAGAATGACCAAGCTGCTTTGCGACATAAAGAGCCATTTGGATGTGTAAATGTGTCCGATACGGTCTGCCAAAAGACCTTTGACGGATAAGAGCACCGGATAGGGTGTGTATAGATGGGAAGTGGTTTTTCAACCACTGTGTCGCATTCATATGTACAGTCCCATCCTGAATGAATGAATCAGGGGTCGACGAGGGGTGGCTCAGTGCAACACAGCCTTCTATGGCATGTAGTGGGATGTTGTGGGGACACAAGCCACGACCACCAAGTGGTGTGGCCTCAAGTGAAGGGGCCTGTAATATGTTAATATGTATAATCACGGAATCCGATAGCACTTACCTCAGGAATTAGGTACAATATATAAAGCAAGTCTGTCTCTGGAAATCCCCACAAGGTCACAGAGGGCACCCTGGTCTGCGGTGCCATAGCAGAATACACGGTGATACCTCTCTCATCATGATTGGATAACATGCGTGTAAGAATGGTAGAAAGCTTGTCTAAAACTTGGCATCCATCCTGCCAGATGTCCAATGACTCCACGGCACGTGCTTCTCTGGCTCAGAGGATGTGGTAATCCACCCCGGCAGAGAACAACTCCAACAATTTCTCCAAAACATATTGGGTCTCCGGATTACCGATGATGGCAGAAATGAGGTCATCTACAGTAGACTGCTCTTTGGAGAAACCTGTGAGTACTGCATAACTAGAAGGCACTGCATTGCGTTTGACACCAAGGAGAATGGTGGTCGGCCGGCGGTCATCTGACCCTCAATGAAGATGTTGTTCAGGCAACTTCTGAGCTGGATACTGAGAGTGCGTAGATCCTCTGATGAAGGCCAGGGAACATTAGCAGTATCTGTAGGGCTAGCCGTTGAGAATATGAGGTTGGATCATCCGAGATTTTTACCTCCAGTGTTGTGTAACTCTGAACTGGGTCCTGTATTGTAACCGATTAGTAGATCATTGAAAGCCGACGAAAGGTTACATGCTTCTTGAATACCCGTTATCTGTGTGGTGCTCACTCACACGGGACGTAGGCGAATGGAAATCAGGTGGAAGTGAACCTGGAGTTCATGGTCAATCCATCGGACATATGTCGAACCTGTGCACAGACTTACTATGGTGCTCGCTTGCAGGGGACGTAGGTGAATGGAAATCAGGTGGAGATGAACCTGGAGTTCATGGTCAATCCATTGGAAATATATCAAACCTGTGCACAGACTTACTATGGTCTGCAAATCTCTCGGATTCGGATGTTCCTTCCTGACCGTTACTAGAGACGTCTCTGGTTGACTCCTGTAAGTTATTGGTGTTCTGGGTCATTGGTACAAATGTTGGCATCCCCGAGAGTGTCCTTGTCAGCATCTCACACTGTTGATTTATGAAGCTGGGTAAGAGCATCTAGTTAGAGGGGTGGTGGATGGCAGAAGGAGTTAGAATATGTGCTCTGGATGAAGGGTGGCAACTAGAGAACGTGTTAGCATCATGTACACTGACATGATGTCAGTGTGGTCATACCTTGACTCATGATTTGACACGAAGATGGTGGGTGTGGATGCTTACCAATGCACGGTGCTCCAGAGCTGTGGGGAAATCATCTCGGAAGGGCGAAGCTCAGCAGGTCCGACATCATAGTGTCAGTGACACCGCATTTGACTGTGTTTGGATCAAGTTTTGGACACGTCTCCTTCCTGCTCTTTCACTCTTTCAGCTTCACTCCTTCATTCCTATCGTCTTTCCTTATATCTCCACTAGTAGCATCTTAATCTTAATCTCTACATTAATGTCATCACAAGGGCATCCCGATGTTTCACGCCCTTGTCAGCTTTCGGATTGCCTAGGCTTCAGGCCAAGTCATTTGGTGAGAACATCTTTCTGGATGAAACGTGGATTCGTTTTTAAACAAGTTCAGGATGGCCCTGTCACTGGAGAATTGCATTGCGTGTGCGGTCAACTATTGAATGTTCACGAGCGAGGGAACGAGAACATAATCCAATCTGATGTTCCAGAACGGCAGTAAGTGAAGGACTGGCGAATTGCTCTCCAATATTTAATCATTGCATACAGGATTTCTGCCTCTCCATTGTGTCCTGTATCTTTATCTTCGGCCTTCAGTCCGATGCACCATACATCGTTCTCTTTGGCCTCCAGTCTGGTGCGCCCTCCAATGTTCTCTTTGACCTCCAGTCCCATCCGGGCCTTTCAGGAGGCACTACAGACTCAAGCCAGGGTAACTGCCGGAAATGCTAATGAGAGATGTAATTCCAGTGCTGCGTGGGCCTGCATGACAAATGCGGCCGCTGCACGCGAAGGTCAAAATCATACGGTGACTCGTACTCATGTCAGACGTGGCAATGGCGCTCGTCACCCATACCCGGGACTGCCAGATATCTGACATTCTCAAGAGCAAGGAAACAGTTCACAGGGTATGCCAGACTCTAGCACCATATGGTTCCTCGCTGGTATATTACCATTTAGTGTGTGTAACATATGCTACATGATTTTTCACATTGCTCATGTCTGGTCTGGGGTGAATAGGTGCACCCCTGTGGCTGCCTGAACAAGACAACTGCTCCTGTTGGCTGCTTCCGTTTTGTCATTGATCAACTCCCGCTCCTTATCAATCGTCTCAATCTGGCAAACCTAATGGTGACCATTGATACACAGTGAAGAAGCAGACAATCCGATCTGGGGTCTTTTTCACACGTAAATATCAAGTCATTTCACTGAGACGGGGACAGTAATGGTACAAGCTCAGACTCACCATGGTATTCTTTCTCTTCCCTGGCGTATCCTCAAGCCAGGAAAATTGTCTCAGGGGAGGCGCAAGTACGATGCAACGACATTGCAACCTGACGACTTGACAGCGAACAAACTTAAGCGATGGGCCAAAGATTTTGTCCCAATGTCACAAGGTTCCAATTTGTTATTTTTCGGTAAGTCATATGACCATCATCATTCACCAGATCTGACCATTTATGCACAGCACCCCGTCACAAGAAGCTTTCAGGCCAAATATCCGCTTTTGTCCCTGGTTTTGATGGCAGCACGCACCTCTGTTTTGCAGAGTGTGTAATGCCAAGTGACGGAAACTGGGCGGCTGATATTATGAGTGGAGCGTGCAAGCCTGCCTGCACAGGCAGTGATGGGTCATTCCAAGTGGGTAGCATCCTTGTGATGCTGTCTACTCTACCACTTACTCAGTCGCAGCCCGCAGCTGCAACACAACTTATCGCTAGTACTTCTGGCCATTCTTTTCTCCCTCCTCACTCTCCAGTTCGGTCTACCTCCCCTGTCCATTCCCTGTCACAGTCTGCCGCTGTCCCTATCAGCATTCCCACTCTTTTCCCCCTTCCTCCTTCAGTTCAGTCTGCCTCTCCAGTTCAGTCTGCCTCTCCAGTTCAGTCTGCCTCCCCTGCCCATTCCCTGTCACAGCCTGCTGCTGTCGCCATCAGCACTCCTGCTCCTTTCCCCCTTCCTCCTTCAGTTCAGTCTGCCTCTCCCATTGAATCTCTGGGACAACCTGCTGCCATCAACGCGCCTCATGTCCACACCCCTTCCCTACCCCACGCCCACGCTTCCTCCCAGTCTCTTTTACTGGCTCAACCTGAGACTGAGTCCCAGTCCCAGCTAGCCTTATTGGCGTATGCTGCCGCATGCATTTCTGCTCCCACTCAGACCCCTCGACACATGTTTATATCCTCAGAGGAAGATCCAAACATTAACTGGATCAGTGTTATGCAGTGGCGCGAAGACTGCCACCAACGCATTCAAGACGTGATTTGGAATGCGTCAGGCTCTCACTACAGTGGCACGAATGTTGATGCGGTTGCCAATGGGTTGTTTATTGCCCTTTGCGATCATATTTTAGGCAAAGAACCCGACATGGAAGTTATTGATGTGGACACCACTGAAGATCTATTCATAGGTGAATTTGTCACCATCCATGGACTACTCATGGCAGACACGCACTTTAGAGTGTAAGTCCCCCACACATTACTACCATTACTTTCTCCCATTGCTTTTCAGGGGTCATGGGTTAGGAAATGGTGTCGAGCGCGTGGTTTACGATGAGCTTTTCGTAAGGAAGCTCCTCACCTCCCCTTTTTGGGTGCAGGTCAATTCACACTGGACCATTTCACTGCCTCCGATTTTTTCCTTGAACAGCACTCCTCTCACCAAAATCAAGACCTGGGGCACACTCACAGCTGTCTACATCCTTCACTTTGAATTATTGCCCCCCTCCATATCACCTTTTCTCATTTTAACTATACTTTGCGGCATTCACTTGCTTCTTGACCTTGACTTTGTGCATTCATTAGAACCTGAGCATTCAAACATCCTTTGCGAATGGATGACCATCATGCCGGAGACAACGCTCACTTTGCAGGCACACTCGCAACTGATATATACAGTTGCAGGGCTTCTTTCTATGGAGGTGTGCACCCTTCGTCTTTTCTTCTTCTTTTGTTGAACTTTCATTGATTCTGTTTCCGCAGCCCAGACAAATCATGGACGGTTGCCATCATATTGCAGAAGGCGGTCATAACATGCACTTGGCGTTTGCGCTTCGTCTGGCACAAGCGCTCCTGCTGCAGGACGACCAATTTCAAAGCAATACTCACCCACATTATCTAGCATTCAAACGTGGTTTTAATATCAAGTTCTCAGATGCATTATACATGTGTCAGGTAAGCATTACTCCAATTTTGCAAGGCTTAAACCTAACTTGCAACAGTTTTTCAAGGGAAACGTCAAAACTCTCATACATCGAATGGCTAATCAAGAGCTCAACAACCTTCAGGACTGGATCAATTCCCTCATGTGGCCGCCCAACGTTAACTTTGAAGCAATTCAAAAAGTTAGTCCCTTCTACTCGCTCATTCACAATGATATCTCTAATATTTATGAAGGTATTTCAAACGAAGTTTTACTTATATATTACTGGTGTAGGACACCTGATACATCATGCGCTCGCTGATCATGTCAACATGGAGACCCGGTGTCGTGACGCAAGTGATGCACTCTTACGTGCACGTTTGTTCCACCAAATGGTCGTGGGATCCTCTTTGATCCCCACTGACCCTATGTGGGCCATTTCAGTAAGTCTTTTCTCTTCTTCTTTTCTTTTGGCATTGACATGCAACATTTGTGTACTGACAGTTTTGATTTTCTGATACCATCCCTAATTGTTCCGGTCCAGAGCCCACTGTAAGTTTTAGCACGTTCACGTTATGGCTGGGCTGATTATATTATATCTTTGACAGCTCATTCTGCCACTCGTGGTTCATTCGTGCACCAGTGAGGTGGAGGTCATTCTCACCAAAGCGATGGTCAATATGTTGCTCGAGAGACCCAAGGATCAGCACCCAGGGGAATATTACTTTTTTGATGCATGGATGCATCTGCAATTTGCCCTGGACAATAGTGGGGAATTTACAACTTTTTAAGAGTTCACCCTAGTAGAGTTTTTAATACCATAATCTTACTTATGATGTTTACAAAGCAGAGAATAACTAAATTTTTCCAAATCACCGTAGATGACAATATTCCCCTCGCAGTTAAATTGCCCTCACACCCTCTCCGCAGAGGTTAGATC
The DNA here is from genome assembly GCA_015039355.1 of Ramaria rubella. NCBI lineage: Eukaryota > Fungi > Basidiomycota > Agaricomycetes > Gomphales > Gomphaceae > Ramaria > Ramaria rubella. The sequence goes on along the minus strand of MU134424.1, from coordinate 134,909 downwards.
ATTAGCTCTGCTTCTCAGTGGAGAAAGAGACCGCCTTCACCTTAGCCTCAGGGATGGTCAAGGCAAGCCAACTGAAGATCCCTCATGTTGTGGTGAGAACCGTTGTCTGGGCGAGACGAGTGATTATCTGTGTGCATTCAGTGAGATGATTGATATCCAATGAGACGTAGCCATCACCGACCTTATGCACAGCCAGAATCCCTGGGAACATCTCAATGGACTTGTCCATGTAGAATGCGATTAGCGGTGATTCATTGTGGCATCCCTCAATGAGTTCGGACATGTTTGGGATAGTGCTGAGTTGATCCCTGATGTTGACAACAGGTAGGTATCATGCGCTTCAGCTCCTTTTCGTTTACAAGTTCGACAGAGTCAGAAATCAGCGCATTTGGATGATGTACCATGAACCGGATGGCGGCCTCAACCTGGTCCACGATTGCACTTACCTCTTCATGAGAAACAATAGCCCTCGTATAGTTCACGCCTAAGATGAAACCCTTAGTTGCCCACAGGGTGACCGTCAGGGACTTACATTGTTTATCAGTTTCATAGTCATCACAGCCATAATCATAAACTCACAAACGGCAAGTCTTCCATGAAATCATAACCAGTCAGTGACCAAATTAAAAAACGCTTCAAACAAAACGATACCCCTCCAATGTGCCAGCCTTGCGATTCCACAGAATGTGTTCGCACGGGACTTCTTGTCCGCTGGTACCTTCCTTTTGGTCACCTGGCAAGTTCACAAAGTTGAGCAGGGTTCTGAATAGGCTCGAAACAGGAATTTCTTCCATCATGAGATCCCCTAATGCTGTATGCTCATGCCAGCTGACATCATACTATTCCAACTGTATTTTTCGCAATGTATCGAGTATGGAGGCCTCAGGCTTCAAGACCACGTGGTGCGGGACGATGTTGATGGTATTGCCCATCAGTGAGTTGATGTCCTTGATAGGTACATCTAGAAGTCATATGAGTTAAACACTCTTCTCTGAAAGGAACATTGCACTTAGTCTAGCAACGACCTGACCAGACACAATGTCTGTGTTCCCTGCATGCACAGCAAGCACGATGGCCCAAGCTGCCGTTATCAAGGATGACATGGCTATTCCAAACTGCTGGGTAAGTGAGCTATAATTTGCATATATTTTTTCCAAGAAATATTCTTGTCAATGGCGGCACGAGGAGCGCCAGGAAGGGCCTGAAGGAACACGGTTGGGCTTGTGTTTAAAAGATGACGTCGCCAGAAGTCCAACCCAGCAGTTCGATCCAAACATTCCAGGTACTTGAGCATTAGTTTAAACGAACACTGAGACTGGAGGAAACGCCCTGCATATCCCCTATGTCAAACTCAGCATTATTGAAAGTCCAGTGATCTTCTAAGGCATGATGCAAACTCCAGGCGAACGCACAGGGGATACCATTGAGCTCAAATATACACGTGCACGTGTGCAGTTCCACAGGTTCAAATTTCGAGGCCCCACGGCCCTCTTGATACTCAGAAATGCCTATATCGAGCTCAACCTCATCGGTCACTATGATAGTCGACCATTCCATTTGTTTCCACGTAGGCTGCATCACGGCCTGAAGAAAGCAGTTGGACAAATGGTAAAAGACAAAGATGGTTTGGAGGCACGCTCCATTAGAGTGGCTGATGAAGTCTCCAAATGCCTGTTGGATTCCGGCACTGGTGGTCCTGAAGGGGAGATCATAAACCACTCTCACAATGTAAGCATTGTCGACCAAAAGTCCTGCCATGAGGAAACTGGTTTGTAATGCCATGCATAAAAAAATGTCAAGAACATCACTAACAAAACTGAAATGAACTTTAGCAAATATCCCAGAGTGATTGGCCATACCTGGAAAGTAAGCCATGTTTGGGGAGTAATTCACCTCGCAATGCGTCTAGTCTTTGCCGATCGAGGTCCATCAAGGTAAGGTCGTTCGGAGCCATCTGGTCAAGACTGACAGACGGAACGTCATCGTTGTCAAAGTCATGGTTGATGACAGAGGATTCTGTGATGTGGGCCATGGTACGAATCATCGGGTTTTCAATGATATCAGTTGCCAGAAGAGTTGAACTTGCCTCCTGAGCAAGGCTAGCAAGCTGGATAGCAGAGATCGAATCTCCTCCCACTGCATAGAAATTGGCCTCTATACTGAAAGAATCTTCATTAAGATTGAGTATCAACGCCCACAGAGACCTTAGCATTGCTTGACATTCGGTTTCAGGAGCTGCCCCCGGTTTGGAAGGAGATAGTTCCTCCAATAGCTCAGAGTTGGCATGGTGCTCTCTAATTCCTTGCTCATGCTTGTAGAAGAAGTTGCCTAAAGCCTTGTGATCCAGGTACCCAAATGCTGAAATCGAAAGTGTAATTTCAGAATTGCAAAACACGATCATTGCAATGTACAATGACCGCACGGACGCCAATTAATCGATCCATGGGTGAGAACGACACCTGCTAAAGAGTCAGAAAGTGCATCTTTGCAAGGTGCCATGAATTGGCTGTCCACCTTTAGGCGTCCCCGTAGAACCACTTGTAAATAAGACAATGTCATCACGACCAACACATTCGCTTTGCTGGTGAGCATGAGCTTATGAATATCCACCGCCAGGGGAAAAGGGCTGCCTGCGAGAATCAAATAATCGAATTGTTTGCGAAGTTCATCACTGGTAAGAATGACCCTGAGTCAACAGCTGCGAGGCTGAGAATCGTCTGGATACACTCTGCAGGGTGCGTCGGATCCAGCGGAATGTAGCCCCACCAGATTTATGTATTGCAAGAATGGATAGAAACATCTCACAGGACTTGTCCACATACCCCACTAGATCCCCACATTTAACATCGCAATGAATATATGCGCAAGACTGTTGGCAAACATGTCCATCTTGCGATAGGTGATGAACATCTCTTGGCCAAATTGCAGCTACATAAACGAACCATGTGAGTAATAAAAGTAGGCCGTCAATAATCACGTACCGCAATCCTGTGAGGAGTCCTACTTGCTTGCCTGTCGATAAGTTCTGCCAGGTTATTTACCGGGTTTAAGTATGCTGGATTACTCACGACAATAAGATGCTGCAGACTAACGAGATCAATATCCTGGAGAGGACTTGTCAGTCCGGAATAGCGTAGATTGCCTAGAGTGTTTGTGAAGCTTGACTGGTGTAAGCAAGTGCCCAGTTCGACTTAAATTAGAATGGCAGTTGTGCACTCAATAGCTTCAACAGTTTAATGATTTGGTGCTTTCTGAGTGTTCTAAGAATTGTTTTGTTAGTCTTAAGATAAGAATCCTGTCCAATCATTCAAAATCATCCATGATTGCAGCATTTTCCCAAATCCTGAAGGATCCTCCTAAATCACACAGTACCCAATTATCATGCCAGTATCACATCATGATTCAAAAGGGGGAGTGATTTGGGAATATTATACATGATAAATCTACATCTATGTAAATCTCATGCAATTATCCTGAATGACACAGTGTGATCTAGAGGTATTCCTTGATTTTGGCAAATCCTCAGTGATCACTCAGGACTCCAACAACTGACAAATCAGTACAAATCATGAATATTCATGAATGATTAACCCATATCACATTGGTATCTTGGAAAGTCCCAATGAATCACATAAAATCACACAGAATCATACAGAATCACACAGGATTATAATGTATCCTTGTGTGATGTGTTATGATCATCCCACATCTAGAAGGATCTTGCTCTATTGCTTGTGATATATGCAGGATTTCTGGAAAGTTACTTTATTTTGTCCAATAAAGTCAGTCATACACACGCACCTCAGTATTTTGAGAAGGTGATAGCGAGCCTCATCATAATCAATGATTTTTTCTCGTACATCATATCCTCGGTGTGGGCATTATATTCTCCAGCGACATACCACGCTCGGGCACGAACGTGGGAACCGGCGAGGGGTCTCTAAAGGGTGTCCCGAAGGTCAGAATTTGTTATGGATTCATATGCAGAAAATTCTCAATATTGTGCGATGACCATGTGAAGGGAACACATTGACTTCCCATCATACTTAAGGCTTGAGATTTGGCGAAGCCGCGTCTCAAGTACCAAAGATCAGGTACAACTTGGGGGTCGGCCGGAACGATTGGCAGGGAAGGGCCACAGCTAGCCAATTGAGTTGAAGTTCAGAGACAATTCATAGATGAAACCAAGTGAGCCTCTCATGGATGTTTCACGAATACCTTTGGGGGAGCTTTGATGGAAAAGTAAAGCATTTGAACTCCGATTGTGTCACCCTCTGTTACCTTGTGTTTCTAGGTCCTCCGCTTTCCAAGTGAAAGGCCCGATAGCTTAGCGCGAACTTGTGATTATTATGATTATTGCTTGGATTCTCCTCCCCGAGTACGATTCGGCCGGGCCGGTGAGTAAACTTTCCACGACGACTGGCACCAACTACCTCACTAAAATTCATTTAGATAGCTTTGACTAGAGGCACAGGAGTTCAAAGAAGGCAAATAAAACCTTATCTACAAAGTGAGTCAAGAAAACTCTCCAAGAGTGACTCGAAAAGACCAGGTCCGATGTTAGATGACCTTCTTGAAGGCACGAGGTGGAAGAATTTTTCGTGATATATGGATTGAGTTGAGATTGCGTACTGGCAAAGGCGCACTGGAGAGGAATCCTTTCTAACCTGCGGAAGCAGGATATGAGTAGGGAGCCTCCTACTTTCATACAGCGAGCCGGAGTATGGTCGGCCAGTAAGACGAGACACTGTGGCTGATGTCAAGACTCTGGCTGACTTCTCCTCGGCGCCATATCCTCAAAGACGGTGTACTGGGTCACGTCGCTCCCTGGAACACTAAACCATGGCTTGCTTCACGGATTTAGCGTAATCCTTCGAGCTTCATTGGACCGTGCAGGTATCTGGTGCCATGTCAGTCCATACCAATTGGTGTCACTCTCTTTCTGCATTAAAATGCATTGGAATAACCCTTCTTCTGTGCTAGGGTGCTCCGAGTCAATCCTGCATTAATTTTGAGTGCTGTCTTCAAACCGTCAAGATAATGGCAAGATGTTATGGCAGCTGAGGCCCAAAGCCTTATAACTACCGCTGGTGACAGTCGAACTGTACAATTTCCTGGTGTAACTCATACACCGGTTATTGCTTACCATCACTCAAACTAAACCGAGTCACAAAGCCATAGTGAAAAATGGGTACGTCTGCTGTAGCTATTCGATGTCCCCCGTGGCTTATTAAACCCAACCCGATTGTAGGATCATCAGCATTTACATCGCCTTCCAACTATGGGTAAAATGTTGAATTAATATACGATGTGTTGACTACCAGTATACCGCTAGTCCTATTCACTTTTGAATATTTCCTCTCAGGAAGTCGAGCTCATATGGCAGAAGAATTTTTGACTCTTACATAACACCATCAGGAAAACGAGCCAAAAGGTAGGTCAACTATGGCAAGTAGCCGATGCTAGGACCCCTTTACTTGATTAAGCGATACGCTCTTTAAGCAGACGGTAAAAACTCCCTAGTTTTTGACAATATTTTCACCAAACTTCATCCACAGTACTGCACCCTCTTTCGAAAGAACATGAATTTTTGTTCAAGCCATATAGGTGTAAGATATCAGCTTTAGTCGCCGGCGGACTGAACATTGTGGTGCGAATGGCAATCATGGGTAGGCTTTCGGAGCTTGTGATGCCCGTGTTATTGAGCACCGCCGTTTTAGCGACCCTGATGGCTCACATTCAAGCTTTGTGCGGTCGCAGCTGCCTTGTTATTGCTGCGCTGTGACGCTGATGGTTCCTAGAGGGTGTACGTTTCTTCAAAAACTCATGGTCTTCATAGTTCGAGCCTGCAACTTTAAGTGCGATGTGGGATCCTTACATATTACGAGTGAGTCTGAGCCTATTCCGCAGAGGTTTTAATCCTTTAATAATATAGTACAGACGTCAGTGACCCGCTTCCCCTTGAAGATGATTGTACCATATTTTTAAGGGGCCAAACCTTTTCAGTAAATATGAATTTTAGCCGCGCCGTTATGACCTCATGAATCCAAAGTTCACCATTGGCAGCTCGTTTCAAAAAGATCACGAAGCTTGTCATATTTGAATGTAAGCATGTTAGTAACTCGTCAGTAATGTGTGGCCAACAGTGAGAGGGAAGCCCTTCGTCGGATGTAGGTCCCTTTTCCCTTCGAATTTCTGTTGGACTGCCACTCTGACTGGCGGAAATTAGCACCGTTTGTCTCTTGATGGTTTCTCATAATTCTTCTCACCCCTCAAGTTGAAACCTTCCGGCGCATATCTCCATGTATAACGATTGGCTTCTTAGCACTTGGTAGGACTCTTTTAGTTTTTCAAATCGCATGAGTTGACAAAGTCCACTGAAGGCTTACTCCCTTGATCGCCCCGTTTATCCCGTCGATGATACCCGCCTGAGTGCCCTGTCCTCGTCGGGTGACTCTTCCGCTCATTCGCGAACTCAATTTAGAGGCCATACTCATCCGTTACTGGACCTCCATCGTATTTTGAACCAATCCGTTCGACCGCCTGGCTTCGAACTACCCACCATTGCATTTTGTGCACCATTGGAATAGTCTCTGAAAAGGGACCCGTTTAGAAAAGCTCTTCCCGGCGGGCTATTCAACGAACGTCAGGAAACACGGGTTGGTCCTCCAGCATTCCAGGGACCTCCAGAGTACTGGAGCACCAATCTGCATTTCCTGATGAATCGGGCTGCACTGGTGTATCTATCGTATTGGAGACTGTCCAGGTTGAAGAGATCCTCAAGCTGTTACAAGATTTGACAAGAAGATATTTTACACTGGCTGAACCACTTGAGTCGCTCTTCGTTCAATTGGTCAGACGGCTCTTTTTTAAAAACAACGTAGAATCGAAGAATCGTAGAGATAATGTAAGGTCAAACATCGATTCGTAATTCACAGGCTCTAGAATACGCTTACTCACGGTTGCTTGCGGCAATGCGCACTTCTAATCACAAGGCAGGCGAGCGTAACATGCAACACGTAGATGTTGTTACGCATTGTTGAGACATGGCCACGTGTGTATGCGTTTCAAATGTGAGATGCGCGAGATGTCACGGGGTAGAGTGCCGAGGTGCGCCGTAGTTATGAGTATTTACTTGAGAACAGCGCATTTCATACACTTTTTCACCCTCCTACTAGCGCCCGTCGATCCTGCAGCACTCTGGATTCTGACAGTTAGCCGGGGCGCGCGCCTGTATTATTTCACTTGCGGACACATTCGACCCGCTTCAACTTGAATGTGGCCCTTCAAACCTTTCAAGTTTTAAGTGGCGTGTGGATCGTTGCGATGTCCCCCATACATATATCCAAGCTACGACCACATATTAATAATGTGTAGAAGGTCACAATGGAAACCCGAATTCAACCCCTGCGCAGAAGCCCTGGGGCACACGATTGTTACATGTGTGACATCTTATTTGCGAATCTCCAATCTTTCTATAACTCGTTCCTCACAAAAAATCCCTCCGTGAATCATGCTGCCCAGATTCATGTTGCCAGCTCTGCGGAGGTACATCGACATGTACAGCGTGAATTCAACGGACCACAGGACGTAAACCACATGTGCAAAACGCGTAGTTTCTTCAGGAACAAAAGTGTCTCCTGTCAGAGTATTTAGCACTGGCTAGCTCTGCGAGTCAGCGCGGACTCACCGCCAATCTCGTGTCAACTCCATCAGGCTTGTCATAGCGGCATACTGCCTCTTTGCCCTGATAATGGTACTTTATGATACCCTGCGAAACCTAAGCCGATCTCCATATGCAGCAAATCCAAGTGACGCCCTACGAACTACCGGGCCGAGTCGGTAAATGCCTCGCTTGCGAGTAAGCTCCATATTTCATGCTATTGCAAACAAGCTTTATGAACTAGAAGTGACCGAAGCGCTACTGGCGTATCCAGACCAAGATGCGTGGAATCGCGGAATGATAGTCGGGGACAGGTGTGTGTTAGAGAGGGAACTTGAACGCCGTTTCAGTATACGATTATTTCTGAAAAAGCTTGTTGATCCTTGGAAGCTGCATCTGTCGTTGGGACCCTAAACGATGTAGTATCATTGGCACGTCGACAACTGTGCATCCAGGGTACGGTTACTTTCTTCATATAATGTGGATCGATTTCATAATCATAGCCACAGAGCCAGATATGCAGGATCCAGTTCACCTGGACGCTTCTGTGCAGGTGCACGGACATAACGCCTTTAAAAGCTTTCGGTAGACTTCGGCCAGCTTAGATAAGCAACTAAGCAAAGATAAAACAAATATCCTCGCTGTGTCGAATTCGAAGTGAGAAGTCGGAATCACGCACTCATCGTGCATTTTCGGAGAAGATACTACCGGTGCGCACAGTACCATCTCCACGAAGAGAACAGTAGGGTAACTCCGGTCTCTGATGAATCTTCAGAATCCTCTGCAGTTCGTGAACAAAGAGGGCCAATGGAGCTCGAACGTTTCAGCCATAAACTATATATCACTTAAAGATGCGAATGCGGAACGAGGGATCGATGTGAGGCGATGCAGCCGTGAGCAGGCACCGCCAGGGCTTCATCCGGGGTTATTCAATCCCGGAAAATACGCTTCAACTATCTTTAAGCTGGATGTCGAGCGCTCACTGATTCGGCAGCACTGGCCAAGCCATAGGTGTAGACAGAGGAGCAACACAAATATGGGAGGCACATCAGTTTTCCATGATGCGGCCTGATAGGGTGTGTCATTTGGCATGTCATTGGCATGTAGGTAGTGCGGGGGGTCGCTTCTCCACCTATACATGCGATCGATTAACAACGAGCGATGAGTACTGCCAATATCATATTGCCAACGGGTGAGGAACACGTTTTGAAAGGATGCGGGCAACGTGATCTGAACAAAGCGCAACGTTTGAAAGCTTGCTTCACAACGGTACACCGTGACATTGACATGAATACAAGGCAGTGTTTTGTTACATTATTGTACAAGAATTACAATAGGGTATGCGATCGTCCATCAAAGCTATCATGTAAAGTACAAGGCAATGCCACCTCCGAGTAATGTTGTCACAACTGAGGTTGCTAAATCACGAGAGGTGATGGTGGATGGTTGTGCCCCGTTGGTCTGAGGGTAGGTAACAAAGTTTATGGTGCGACGTAAGTACAATGGGTAACTTGAGTAACTAGAAAAAGCCAACACGTACCAACGCTTCAGATGGTGTTTTCTCCACGCTCTCAGGCAGAAACACGGGGAAGGGGCTTTGCATTATGCTGAGTGTGCGGTCATCCGTGACTGCCACGGCTCTCTGGAGAGTGTGAAGTGGATATCCTAGTGGGTAAGCTGTATTGATTTCATGAGATAGAGTTTCGATTGAATCTAAAGACACGAACCATTCGCAAGAGAGAAAAAGAGAGAGATAACAGAGACGAGAAGCATGGCCGGTGAGCGGGTGGTAACGCTATGAGAAGCGAAGAACGTTGGGGAGTAGAAGTTAAAGAAGGTAAAGGGTAAGATGGTTTGTTTTATAGTCTGCCAAAAGAAGCGATGACTATGTATATTGTATTTTCCTCTGGTTCTTTGGCTAGGACTGGCGCTTTGGGCCAGGATTTGTCCCACGCAGAAGCCTTGGACGGCGCCGTCAAACAGCGACCATCTATCCGAGCGAAATTCAGCGCTAGTGTCAGAGATTATGATCTCTTTCAGGAATGAGTAACCAGAGCTGAATGAATCAACATAGGTAGATGTCAGAGGACATTGTTTGAGTGGTTGATTCAAACTCAGTAGCTACGCTGCCATCACACAGCTACTAGTAAGCGTCGCCCAGCGTCTAATTTTCTACTTCGCCACTGTCAACCGCAGCTGGCGTTCCTCAAGGCAAAGCCTCAATGTCGAGTCAATCCAGCACAATCGATCCAAACGTTGATGATATTCGCGAGTCATTCAGGGACATAAAGTGTCCCATACACGGTTACAGTCTGTCTCCGAACTCCTTTATGCCAGCTTGCACTGACGCCAATCGCCCAGTACCGTCCTCAAAGCTCATTACTTCAATTATAGATACGTGTGTATTGCTTACTTTCATCACAATTCTGGCTATGTAACTCATATGACTATATTTACTGTGCCGCAGGCCCCAATTCCAACGGCTCCGGTAGGGCTTTTCTTTCTCGTCAAGCCTAGAGTCACCTAACGCATTGATTCATTACATTCAGTAATCTAAAGCAACTCGGTACCTCGTACTACGTTTGGCCTGGAGCGTCACACAACCGATTCGAACACTCGATAGGTACGATCTTTTCCTTATCTGGACAGGTTCTTACGTATCTGTCCGTTTAGGCGTTTTTCATCTTGCGAGCGAAATGGTCAAGCGACTACAGAGGGTGCAGCCCGAACTTAACATCACCGATCGTGATATCAGGTGTGTCGAGGTTGCTGGACTCTGTCACGATCTCGGACACGGGCCCTTCTCCCATGTTTGGGACAACCACTTCATTCCTCAAGCTATGTATGAATTGAACAACATTGCATTTAAAAATGTCCTAATTATTCTACTATTGATAGGCCCGGCTCTAACTGGAAACACGAAGACGCGAGCGAGATGATGCTCGACTATCTTGTCAGCGATAATAATATTGACCTCAGACAAGATGAAGTCAGATTTATAAAGGACCTCATCGCTGGCTCTAAGAGTCATACTCGTTCACAGTGAGTTGATATCAGGCTCGTCGTTCATTTGACGATTGAACATCTTAAAGCTCACCATCGGAAAAGGACTTCTTATTCGAAATCGTCGCTAATAAACGCAACGGAATTGACGTAGACAAGCGAGTTATCTCATCAGATTGATTGCACTCCTTTTAACTCGATGCCCTAGGTTTGATTATATAGATAGGGACACCCACGCTGTGTCCACGGGCAAAGTTACCGATGTCTCCAGGTTTGTCAAGCCCTCTTCTTTTAGCTATTTCTTCCCATATCTGAGTGTGTTTAGATTGGTCAATACAGCACGCGTCATTGACAACCAGATTTGCTATTCGGAGAAAAACACAACGACAGTTTATCACCTATTCCAAGAGAGATTTAATCTTCATAAATCCATTTATAACCATAAAACATGTGAGGTGAACTTCCACAAAGTCCTCCACGTCTGATCTGAGAATCCGTAATTATAGCCAAGTCAATAGAGTTTATGGTAGTGGATGCTCTCATAAAGGCTGATAAGTATCTCAGATTGTCAGAACGTATTCATGACCCGAAACGGTTCATGTATTTGAACGATGACATCCTCCTCGAGGTCGAACGGTCTGAATGTCCAGTGAGTGGAATGCACCTCTCATGCTGTTACCACCTACCCGAAACTGCAGGAACTGGAGGAATCTCGTCAAATTATCCGTCGAATACGCACACGCGATCTCTACAAGATCGTTGACAAGAAATTCCTTCCGTGGGAGAGCCGAGAGTTGTGGCGCAAGCGTTTCACCCCTGAAAATATTGTCGCGGCTGCAAAGCGTCTAGATTCGCCAGCACAGGATCCTGAAGTCAGAGAGCGTATTGCGGACCTTAAAGAAGAGCATGTTATTGTTGACCTGGCTGCGTTACATCATGGGATGGGGGACAAATTCCCCCTAGACAACTGCAAATTTTATGGTAAATATACTCCCAACAGTAAGCTCAACTTCGCTGCTATGGGGGTGTGAAGTTGAATGATATCCATAGAGGCATATCCCCCTCGTCGTGAAGATATTTCACACTTACTCCCCAAAGAGTTTGGGGAAGTCTGGAATAGGGTGTTTACTCGTGACTCCCGGTAATGGACTGCTAAAAGACCTCATTCATTGCTATACCCGGTTGACATATGGTCGCTTAGTTTTTATGGTGTCGTTCAGTCTGCAGCACGCGCATTGCACGAAGAAATCTCTGCCCCCACAGCTCCGTCTTCTCCCGTCCATCGTATCGATACAACCGAAGAGCCAGTCACGCCACGAGCGACATCCTCATTCTCTTCCATCCTTTCAGAGCCAGTGGCTACTTCCAGGCAGATCTTGAAGACTCCGGGTACTTTTATGACTAGCGTCAACGCCACGCCGCTCCACAATAATTGCATGACTGTTCCAGTGGGGTTCACACCTAAAGCGCCACGGCACGAAAGCTCTCAGACCATGAAAACGAGGAAGAGAGAAGAGGAGTTGGACGAGATTGACGAACTCGGGGAACCCTTGGACACTAGAAGTCCAAAGAGGAAGAAGAAGAAGCCTGAGTGATGCTTCTTTTTTTCATCTTTTTCATCCAAACGCGTCGCTACTTAACAATCATGAGTTACTAAACCTGCATCACCTATCCCATTCTCAAATTGTATCGTATCTCGGATTTCATATTTCGTAGACAGCTTGTGCATGCTTTCCTCCAAACATAGCGTATGTATTAATATCATCATTACAACCTCAGACAGACTGAAGGTCATAAGTCGAAGTACTGGTCTTAACAAGACAATGTAATTTGAGAGCTATATACCCAGATATATACTACTCCTGAACAGTTGTCTAGTGAAAAGTCTGAATGATCTCATACACTTGTGATCATGACTATGTGGTGAGCCTACTTCATCCTGCTGGTCTTAATTCAGGAGTATCAAAAATAGCTGGGACTGGGATTAGAGTACATGACATAGCTATGGTCATTTGGAAATTTTTAAATTGGGGCAAAGCTAATCCTTGTCCAGTTTGGAAGGTTAGTGACATGTTGACCCAATCAATGATTGGATTAGTTGTCCACAGCCAAGGGAGATCAAGAACTATGTGTGCCAATGGGTGTAGCTGAGTGGATACCCTTTCTCATGAGGTATCTGAAGATGTGATTTGGTGTTGGCTGCTTGGTGGAGGTCTACCATTGAAAAGACACAAAGTGAAGGTTAGGTCTTCCACCAGTTTTGTCGAGGAGTTTTGAGGTTGCACCCAAATCTATGAGTGTAAATATGGGTTCTGAGAGACAAGTTGAGACAAGAAAAGAAGTTTCCAAAGTGGAAGAGAGGCCTGCAATAAGGCATGACACAAGTGCATCTGTGGATTATCTGTGCCATTACCCACAGGTATTTTGATTTCAAAGAGCTCTACCTGGGTCCTGCACCTGTGCTCCTATCTGGTGTGTAGGCATACCTGTCAAACTAATGAAGAAAATACAAATTAAAATGAAGAATGGGATCTAAGGTAAGACTGTCCATGATAGCATGAGTCCAAGTCCCTACAGTTTGACCTGCAAGTTGACTCAGCCAAATGACTTGCAGTTCAGTGACTCACAGTTCCCAAGTCACCTGTACCATGGTTCTCAGACAGTTCTAGGTTTGGATATTGGGGAGACCTGTGAGACACCTGGAACTTAGATCACTATTAAAAGTAGCTCACAGCCTCACAGGGGTGGGGATGAGTAGAGGAACATCCTAAAAGGCTAAAACAGTATAAAAGACTGTATTATAGACTAGGTATGAGTTTAGTGTCCATCAGACAGCCTAATTTGACTAAGTATATCCAGTTCATGTTAAGACTGAAAGGGGCATGAGGCCTGACCAGAGAGGAAAAGCAGATCAAAGATGTGCATACACAGTGGATAAGAACATCAACTAGATTATGAACTATGTGATTAGCTAAGCAACTGGAAAGGTTGCTGCACCCAGAGCTACACCCAATCCTGACACCCCCACTTGGTGAAAGGGTGCAGCACAAAGTGAAAGAATGAGAAAATGTGTAAAAACAAAATAACTCCCCCACTGACTAAGGCATGACACAAGTGTAGAATAACCTGTGGATTTGTATGCCCATTTCCCACAGATAAGGCATAGGTGTGGGTATGGCTTATGGACTCATAGGTATTTATACAGGTATCTGTGCATTAATACTAATGTATGTAGTTATTAGATGTATTGTTACAATGTCATAAATGACACTGAACATAGTGTCACATGGGTTGTGAATTGTGACACACTAGCATTCCACATACCAACAACATGGATGGAGGTGATCTCAAGGTTACCAGTCAAGAACAGACATTAGAACAGATCGTAATGTGCAAGGTAATCTAGTTCTCTTCCAGCAGGCACTTATTGACCCTGTGTTATGAAGTACTCTTGGCCACAGGTACAGCAATGCTCATGACTCATGAGTCACCACTCTAATTGTTGGAAAAAGTCATTTGGGATGGACTCTCATGAGTCATGCTGTGCTCCAGTGAGCTCTGTGAGAAATTGCAGAAGATTTTGTACTTGGCTGCATCACCTTGCAGCACCATGGTACTTATGGTTATTATTGAAGGTATGAGGCTTATGTGACTGATATATTGTTCTAGGAAATGAAAGTTGTGCATGGGACCAAACTGTTGCAATACTTTAGGTTGAAGGAACAGATGCCTGTGTGTGGATGAATGACCATCTGACTATTGACCTAACTAACCCTTGTTCTAGGAGTTCTTTCAGTGGTTGCTTGAGGATTGAGATGTATCCCCAGGATCTTTCCTGAAAAACCTTATTGCTTGATGTGACTTTTTGAGTGCATTCCTGCTTGAAGTAGATATGCTCAGGCTGACAACCAGCACCCAGGGATGTTTTTTACAGAACCTGTTGTGTTGTCCAAGACCTTTTTTGTGGCCACTGTTGCTGTTTCAACTTCCATCATGGCTGCCCTGATGAGTGCACCAGCTATACCTGTGTGTCCTTGGATTATGATGGATATAACTCTGTGAGTTGTCTGTTCACTGAATGATTTGATAGGTACTAAATTGATTTATATGGTAATCTTTGATGACTTTCACGGCACAACACTGCAGGAAAATCTGCTGTAAAAAAATGAGTGGACCCAGCTTCAGAATTACTGGTAGTATCTGTTGTTCTACCTGGTTTTACCATATAGTGACTACTGGGTACTCCAGTTCTGCCCATACTGGAGGACCCAGTAGTTCCCAGTGGAAAATTTCACATACTGGTTAATTTTACTGGGTAAGTCAGATAAATCCACACCAAAATAACACCAGAAATCTCAATCCAGTTTTCTTCTTCTCAGGTGTACCAGTTTAATGTGTTGGTAATCCCATGCATATATATATGTAGATTCCAGCAGGAATGTCTAGTATACCCAGTAAAAAATAGGCTGTATTTGCCATTACTTACAGGAGGGCAGCCCATCAAAATTGATTTGGAAACCCTGTAAAATTGGGTCAGGAGGTCCAGTAAATACAGCACTGGTTCCCCCAATTAGGGTCATGGGTTACTAAATGAAATAAAGATATAAAAAAGTGCCTGTTGATAATCAACAACCACATTGTATTTTGTACTTGTGTATAGTGAACAGAGTATATTATTATTATTAGAAGGTGTATAAATTGAAGTTATATCATTACAAAGGTGCCACATAGTCCATTATATACTTAGAGCTGCTCACACTTGGATTCAAACTCACACACCACATGAAAAGCTTACATAAGGACAAGAATAGCCCCATCTATTACTGTTAGTCCAGCTCAACTTGTATAATCATAGGAGGGACTTGGGTAATATGAGTAGTGTACAGATGCAGGCGCTGCACTCAACACTCGCAGCAGAGCTCATTATATCTGTTCTTCACCACCACACGTTGTATGCCCATGTTGAACCCATTCCTCATGACGAACCTACTTTCAAGGAATGTCTCAAACCTGCTTCTAAGTGAGTTCACAGGCCAGCATTCAGCATTCATGTTCTTAGGTGCTCATTGTTCATCAAATAGCAACCAGTCATTGTGCACAGTGACATCTGTAACCCCATTGGATTTAAAACATATAGTTATCTGTTAGGTCTGCATTACTAACTTGTCTCTCAGTTCTGTGGAAGATCTGTTCAAAGAGACAAGCGATTCTCCCTTGGCAGCCAAATATTTTTGGGCTGCTCAAAACTTTAAGGAAAACATGAAGAAAAGGAAGGTTTTGGCTACAGGGGGGATGGGTAAAATTAGAGCTTGCGAACTCAAAAGAGAAAAACTCATGAGGGGGTTGAGTGCAAAGGGGATAAGTGAGGATGTAATTGAAGAGGCTGTGGATATGTATATCTCGATTGATATGGACGGGTCTTAGATTTCCTTGAATATATCTTTTATTTGATGTTCCATTTTCGGGCCCATGATCAACTGAAAATTAGTTGTAGGTGGAGATTGATTATTGGCATGTATAACGGTTTGGTCCCGCGTGGCTCAGGCAAGCCGCATGAGTGCGGTATTCAATACATGCAGGAAAAATTATATGTGAAGGACATAAAAAACTCAAGAGACAGCAGTTGAAGCCTGGGGTGCGGTTATCTGCTCCTGCAACAATGAGAGAACAATTGATTGTAGATTGTGACACTTGTTGGCAATTTGCTTGTGGGACCAATGCAGTTCAACATGGCTGTTGGGTGTACTACATCATGAGTAGCATATTTCAGTGAGCAATTATTATCCCACCGGTCATTGGGGTGAGAATTTGTGGACATCTTGCATGAATGTTTCAAGTGCCTGGATTAAATATAGGCCACAGTCAGCGCCGTTTGTCTGTAGGGGTACCTAATTCGATGGAGTCAAGTTGCATATGAGGCCGAGATTCAGCAGATGGTATGGATATACTAACTCACATGGACATGTATATTGTGTGCCAGAGCATATTTGTGCAGGTTTTTCTTGTCGGAAGCTTCATAGTGTAAATATTGGAGCAGCTAAGCTTTTGGATGCTTCGTTCCTAATGAGTCAAATATCAGGATTTTGGTTGGGCTACAGGGGCACATATAAACAAGTTGAATGTTATGTGTAGCTTGGGGCACATACTAATAACCTCTAGGATGGGGAGTTGACATAGAATCAGAGGTGAGGATTCCAGCAGGGTGCCAGATGATGGCAAGGTACCAATGATTTCTGAAGTATATTTTGGTAGCTGGGACAGAGGAAGCCTTGGTTTGGGACTTACTCTTGGTGAATTGGGATGATGATGAACTGCTTGCTAAAAAGATCTGATTTGCAAGTCCACTTATGGATGGCAGCATACCTGCTATAAGCAATGTGAGGAGAGTGAGATCATCAACAGGGATTTTTTTAAATCAATATGAGGTTACTCACTCACATCTAGACATCATGGTGTAGAAAAATGTGCCAAAAATATGCATGGTTTGCTGTTTGTGAGGTGATTGTTGCTGTAGGCAGTACCTAGTACCGGTTTTGAGTCAGAATATTTGTTTGGCTAGTGAGGGTCAACCTCAGGCCAAAGATTATGAGGCTGTCATTTAGAATAGGTCAAGCCTGGGAAAATCAGCACAGCTCAATACAGAGGCCCCAAACACTTATGGTGGATATAATAATATCCTAGGGAATAAAATGAGTGTCAGCACTAGTAGATATGCACATACTTTGGGATACAAATGTGGATTTATCCCAGCATTCTTTGGATTATTGGGCACTGTAAGAGTGAGTGGAGGTGAGATTGCATTGAGTGCGAGATTTGCATACATTGGCTGGTGAATGCGCTGGGGTTTGAGCCTCTGACAGATGTTCTCAAGGATGGTCTTGTATGTGAACCAGTGCCAATTTGGGTGGCAAGAGTACATCTCAAGCTGTAGATCTGTAATTGGGAAGGTATTTTAAGTGTTGGCTCATTGGGGTGTACAGTGGTCACCAGCAAGAGAATGTCCATACCTTGACCTCATAGAGTGTCAAAAACCGCCTTTGGCCTGTTATCTTTGACAGAACAAAGTCAGTAACAACAAATGTGGTTATGGAACCCTTCTGACAAGGCTGAAAGTGTTAGCGACGATGTATGCAAAGTGTACAAGCTAAGACAGCAAGATAAATGGCACCATGATGATGCCTACTTGTCAAAACTGGGATAGAGAAGGAATTTAAAAGAAGAAAGCAGAGTTTACTTAGCAGACAAAGTTCTGGTGATGCTAGCGACATTTTGTTGGAGATAAAGATGGATAGAGATAAGAGGATAATGAGTTCAGAATAATCATTAGACTTAGATGTGTAGACAACACCAAGTAAAGAGAGGATGAAGACTTATGATAATAGAACTAAAGAAATACATATGTTCTATCCTACTGTTTTATACTAGGTGTATTCACCGAAGTTGGATAGAGACCATGTGGACTGCATGCTAAATGGAGGTATTATCCTGAACACATCCATATAGCTCTCGTGGTTAATATCTACTGATATTGGAGCTGCATGTATTGACGATCAGTTGCTAGGTTGAGTGATCCGACCTTGAAGGCAAATATCGCTAGTGTCGGTAAGAGATAAGGAAGATGGTGACAGTAAATAAGTGTTGTTAAGTGTCGAATCATAACAGTAGAGCAGGAGCCACATTACTGTTGTTTGGAAATGAGATGACCACAAGCAGAGAATGTTGAGCTTCGATGTGGTTCAGGGGACACTGGAGTAATGACAAGCTGTGTTTTAGTAGCAGAGGAATCACATCGGTTGTGCCTCACATAAAATTTGCAAATGTGCTTGAGCAAAGAAAAATGTATTGTGGTGATGTTGGTGTCAGTTGTCATCGTAATTGAGCAGATGAGACCTTTTACTCTCAATGAATAGCTCTGATAGGTCACAGGGGGGATCAAGAATTGGGACACAATGAAAAATTTGGCCCCTGCGAGCCAGGCCTTGATAGGTAACTCAAACATGGTCATTGTGCATGAGATATAAAACCTAAATGTTTAAAAGTTCCCTGAGTGGCCATTGTGAGGTAGTTATCACCCGAGGACCTGTGTTACTAGCAACCATATGGTTCTTCTAATGGCAATTAGTGCATTTTACTCCCACTCTGGGAGTTCATTGTACAAGTTAGTTACATATGTAATAATAAAGCAGCGTCCAGGGTTTGCAAGGCCACGCACTGCAACCTCTTTGCCTAATCCAGCACATTCTGAGCCTTATTTGTTTTGGCCTTCTTAGCGTGTGGGAGGGCTTCCTGTGATGATCCACAGGAGATAAGAAAGTCAAAAATATCATTTGGGAATACATACCTGCATATCCTTAGTCTCATCTTGAAGTGCTTCTCTTTTGCATGCTGATTGTGTTATATGCAATGTTAGTTAGTGCCCTGCTGACACACCAGAGAGCTTGGATTTGATTTTGCCATTGGTTGATGGCTGTCTGGCTGCACCCAGTTGGTGGTGTTCGGTGGCTGTAATTTTCCTGAATTTGTGGGGCTGAGACTGAGTGAGCTGAGTGAACTTGTGGGTGATTTGATAGAGTGCGTGACAGGGAGCTTAGCAGAAGGAGTTGCAAATTTGATTTTTTTAGTAGCAGGGGTCTCAGCATTTAGCATCAGGACATTTGCCTGTGCGTTGAGCAGTATGGGTTTGTGAGATTTGGGTACAAAAATAGACAGAGCAGAGGTAGGAGAGGGAATGTGTACATAGCTCTGGGCAGGGGATCATTTGGGTGGTTTTGGAATCATTATTGCCAGCTTGGCTTGGGAAGCAGGTGGCATGCAAGCCTGGGAGATATGGGTTAGTCGTATTTGGCTTTGGGAAGATAGATTGTTTGGCTTTTTGGGCCTGGAAATGGAGCCAACACGGACTCATCAGATGGAGTGCTAGAATTGTCTGTCTTGTTATCAGGCTTGGATCCCCCCAGACAAGGCATACTATCAAAAAGACTCAAGGCAGGCTTTGCTAAACTGCAGTGAGCTTCTTCATTGTTTGCCAAGTCTGTACTATCAGAATCCAGAACAGTCTCAACTGCAGGTTCAGAATTAGAAGAAGTAAAATTTGCATGAGCATTTTCTACAAATTCTGTTCCTGATCCAAATTCTGACAGAGGTCATCATAGGCTTGCTGAGCTTCATCATCATGTATAACATAATGGGAGCGAGCTTTATGAGCATCTGATTTAGAGTACTTGCACTCATTATCCCAATGTTTGTGACTGCCACAATATTTACAACCCCTGGCACCTTACAATCTGGATTAGGTACATCTTGACAGCAACCACATGTTCAACCACTGACCGTTTTGTATCCAACAAAGGCCACTGGTGTCAAAAACATCTGTGTGTTCTATACAAACCAGCATGAAGATCAGGTCCAGACCTATGGTTACACACTCAAAGGTTGGCCACTGACCTCTAAGTTCCATTCACCTAGTGACATTGGCTCTGCTTCCAATCTGCAAGCTGTGTGGGACACACTTGAGAAAGACGAGTTGAGGTGAGTACAGTTGTTGACAGTTGAGCTAAAGTTGAGCAGGGAGGCAATAGAAGCAGCAGTGGAACATGGGGAATGCGAGGGGTTGAAATGGCATGGGAAGGGCAAGAAGGTGGCAGCAAAGCTAAGTGAAAAGCAGAAGCAAAAAGCCACCTGGAAGGTGTCAGGTGGAAAGCCAGCCAAGACGCTCAATAAGTTGTGTGTTGTGTTGTCCTCAGACAATGATGAGAATGATAGTGACGAGAACAACAGTGACAGCGATGAGGAGGAGGAGGAGGAAAATGGTACCCAGGAGTGATTACCCACTCAGGACAATTCTGTAGTTGCTCATTCATGAGTCTGTAGACAATTATAAGAAGGAAATAAAAATTAGATTGAAACTACATATATACATGAGGCTGGGTATGCTAGTGGAAATTTGCCAAAAAAAGTGTGCTTGCTGTCATCGTTGATGATGACAGCGACAGCAAGTGGGAGTAGGGATACATGTGATCATTTGGGTGGGATGACATGAGCATGTGTGTGGCTGGTTATGGGGGTCAATGGAACCAGATGCCTGGCCAGAACGGTCTGGAGACCAAGGATACTCCCACCTAAATCCACTAATTAGGCAGGGTATATTTTATATATTTTTCTACCACTAGATATTTGTTACAAGTTCACAGGATGTTCACGGTTTTACTCAAGGTCTGCGAGATTTAGTTGAAACCCCTCTAACTAGCTGGCTTACAACACACCTGGACCCTGCTTAATAGACACTATTTGCTAGCCCACCTTGTAGCTGATCCGGGAGTTCCGGTATACACATCTGCTATGGATAGTGGACATGGGAGTATTACAATTAAGCCCCGAAACCCCACACGTGACAAACTCTGACGTGCAACGTTGGTTCCAACATGTCTTCCACCACCACCACTACCATGCACCCCACTGCAAAGCATCCCCAGTACCTCACCATCCCCCCCCCCCCCCCCCCCCCCCCCCCCCCCCCCCCAGCTCTTCTATGGGTCCACCAACATGTCTGGAAACACTGGATCATGTGTCTATGCCCCCCAACATTACCCCTACCCCCTGCCTCTGGCCCCTCTCCATGCTCCACATGTGCCTCAACCATCCTACGTTCACCACCACCATGAGCTGTTTGGGCCCCATGTGGCCTACACACGCCAAACTCCCCAGCCCTCATATACACAACCACAGGGCGACTTCTGCCCACCCTCTCCACTTGGCGCACCACCAGCCTCGGAGGCGTGGCCAAACACACCTGACATTGGCACATGGATTGATGGGATAGACAACACAGCCATCCTGCCCACTGTGCTCCAGGCTACCGACAGTGTGTCCAGCATTGGCATGTCTGGGTCTGCTGGCGCTCCAGGTCCTGTAGCACCCGTGTTGACCATGAGGCGTGGGAACACCAAACATATGTGCCACAAAAACTCCCTGTTGCCCTCCAAAAAGGAGAATGGGCACAAAGACACAAGCCCTGATCTTGTTTCAAACTTGCAGATCATCCCTCCATTGTGTTCCAGTCACATCAATGAGGTGATCACACTCATGGAGACCAAGCAGGAGTTGAATGACAAGTTTTGTGAGACCATTATGAAGAACACAGCCATTTCGCTCAAGCTTCAGCTGAGGGCAGCAGAGCATGCTGTTCAGCAACAGCAGAATTTCCAGAAGGTGCTCTTGGAGGTTATAGCATGTGGGTTGGATAAAGTTAACTAGATGCATGTATTTAATAGCAAAAAAGTGTTTATTCATGTTCATATACAGCTGTGAGTGGCAAGCAAGGCTAAGCTATGTTGTTGACATGTGCTGCTCCAGAGCTACTAACGTCCCTGGCACCTATATCAAGTGTAAAGTTCCTGGCTGTTTCTGGTATCAGCCTCTAGGTCTGACCTGGGCTGGCAAATTGTCTCTAATTAGTGGATTTAGGTGGGAGTATCAGGTGCACAGTTGCACAAAATAAAGTTTGTGCAACTGTGAAGGTCACATGACCTGTCAATAGCATGGCCTATAAAAGGCCACACTGCTGGCCACCTTCACTACCACCTTCCACCTTTGTTTTGAAGGTGGGAGCTGGCTAGAGTAGTATTTAAAATAGTAAATCTATATATATATTAATTAATTAAGGTGTAACGGCTAGCTGCCAGCTTCAAAAGGACCAAAATATAAAGCCAGAGCCCCAGCCATTATAAAGCTGGAGCTCCAGCTCAGCTAGCTGAGCCAAAGGAACAGTTTGGCTTTATGGCTTCAGCTTAAGAGCCAGCTTAAAGCTGGACCATGGCAACACTACTTTCGACCTTGACCTACAACCATTGGTAAGTCACCAACCAGAGTCATCCCCACTTCAACTGCAGGTGTTTAGAGCCTCTCTTTGACCTTCAGGTCACCCATTGGGCATGGTCCCTGCCCCTTCAGAACACCAGCTGATATATTGGATGCATTTGGATTTGACTTCAGGTCCCTGTGCTTCAACAAACCTCCATCCAAGGTTTCTTGACAATTCCTTGACATATAGAAGCCACAAGTCATCTGGTGATTCATGAGTACTCATGAGTTTTGTCCTTTCTACAGACTCATAGTGATGGACACAGTTCAGTTCAGTTCAGTTCAGTTCATGAACCAGTTCTGGTCAGTTCAGCTCATGAGTCGGTTCTGAACCAGCTCTGAGCTGGTTCTGAACTGGTTCAATGTTAAAAATACTATTGTGTGTAACTACTCTAAAAAGTAAGTATGTGTGGGTGCAGGTGCAGGTGCAGGTGTGTGGCAAAGATGGCAGCAGGGGCACAGATGACAGTGCAGGTTTGATGGCAGCAGATGTGGTGACATGGTGGTGGTGGTGGTGATGGGTGTGGGGGCCCTGCAGACAGGCATAGGCATGGCAGCATGGATGGGGATAGATGTGGAGGCCCCACAGAGGGCATGGGTGTGGGGGATGTGTGGATGGGGATGGGGTGGGGGTGACGTGGATGGTGATGGGGTGGGGGCGGCATGGATGGTGATGGTCGTGGGGGCCCCACTGATGGGCATGGGTGTGGGGACAGCATGGATGGGGATGGCATGGGGGCCACGTGGATGGGGATGGTGTAGGGGCAGTGTGGATGAGGATGGTCATGGGGGCAGTGTAAGGATGGCAGAGGGCACTGTGCAGATGGGGATGGGGGCAGGCCACTATGGGTGCAGGGGTGCAACTGGGGAGGGGGTGCACATGCATGTGTGCTGGCAATGACAGCGATGGGCATGGTAGGGGTGGTGGGGATGTTGTAGGGGCATTGGGAATGCCATAGGGGCATTGGGGATGTCATGGGGGCATTGGGGATGTTGTAGAGGAATTGGGGACATCATAGGGGCAGTGAGGACAGCGGTGGCAGTCGTGGTGTGGTGGCACTGTGGTCCTGGTGGTGTGGTGGAGGTGGTGGTTGTCATGATTCAACACTTAATGACACTGATCACTGTCGCCACATTCTTTATGTCTTACCGACACTAGCGACACTGGCGATATGTGTGGCCAAGGTCGGATCACCCAACCTAACAACCAATCGTCAATACATGCGGCTCCGATATCAGTAGCTATTCACATCAACCACTACGAGAGCTATACGGATGCATTCGAGATAGTACCTCCATTTAGCATATAGTCCACATGGTCTCTATCCGATTTCGGTGAATACGCCTAGTATGAAACAGTAGGATAGAATACATGTATTTCTTTAGTTCTATTATCATAAGTCTTCCCCCTCTCTTTACTTGGTGTTGTCTACACATCTAAGTCTAACGACTATTCCGAACTCATCATCCTCTTATCTCTATTCCTCTTCATTCTTAACAATAAACATCGCTAGCATTGCCAGAACTTTGTCTGCTAAGTAAACTTTGCTTTCTTCTTTCAAATTCCTTCTCTATCCCAGTTTCAACAAGTAGGCACCATCACAGCACCATTCCCCTTGCTGTCTCAGTCTGTACACTTTGAATACATCGTCGCTAACACTTTCGACTTTGTTGGAAGGGCTCCTTAACCACATTTGTTGTTACTGACTTTGTTCTGTCAAAGATAAGAGGCCAAAGGTGGTTTTTGACAGTATAATAGAACTAACACCTATTAGTCGAAATCCTTCTCCTAGTTTCTCTCTTCCAAGTATGTTGGATAGAACAATCGACTCATTGGGTCACCCTTGACACTCCCCTATTGATCATATCCAAACTCATTCCCAAGGGCCCACCATCACACTGCTACCTTTACCAAGTAGAGGTGGAGCAACAGCTTTCCCGCAGATTGATCTGACAGCATCCCAACAGCACCAATCTGGTGCATATATTACACCAGGTTTTATTCCAGACCTCCCTCCACACATGTCATCATTCCCACATCAATTGACGTCGGTATTGCCTTGGACAATGGGACAAGAGGAAGCCAAACTTCGACAATTTAGTGAGAATCTTTGCCAGACTGAAGCACTGATAAGTGATCAGCAGAGACATCTTGTCGCGACTCGAGCATGACTAGTGCAAGCTCATATGCGAGCACAAAGGACTGGTGTCACTATATGTAAGAAGGTAGATTCTTTCAGTAGCATATATGCTACTAATTAGGGTATATAAGTCACCAGAGTGGCTTATGGGTTGTATTATATAAGCCACCCACTAGGGGCACCTGTAGGTTGTCCACAAGTAATTAGATAAGCAATCAGAACTTACTTGTAACCACACAACTCGCAGACACCAATACACATATTGGCACAGTCTGTGTAGTGTGAACACTAAGATTCTTACACATTTTTGACTGCCAAAACTATTGGCAGCACTGCGATAAAAAAAGATCAAACCGATCTTTTTACCCAAACCGACAAGTTTAACACTTGCTGGAATTCTTGGAAACAGTAAACAGACATTTACTGTTTATTCTTCTCAATCAATAGAAGAACACCACAGTGTGGCTGATAGATCATAGATCTATGGTTTCGATAAGGAATTGAAGCCAAACGTCTAGATCCGGAGAGGATCCAGATATGTCTGGGGCCACAGCCAAGGGCCCAGACAGGAGAATTGAGTCTGCCCACGACATGGACAGGCGAACAGAAATGCCGATGAGGATAGCCAGTCCTCATATCACTACGACGCCCGTAGCTTCTGACTATAGGAGTCAAAAGCGAGTATCGGCAGATCTAAGAAGATCCGCACCAGAGGAATCAGAAACGAGCAATATATTGTCCGTTAAGAGAACTAAAAGAACTTTGACTAGGTCAAAGTTATGATCATCTCTTGATGAGTCGAGAGAGCCGCCGACTAGTGACACGGACAATTTGCTGGGGGTGTGAATGTCGCAGCTCCCACATGTCCAAGAACATCACACATCGTGAAGTTCACCGTCCCAAACAGGGACGATAGAGCAAGGGTTGGCACGCCGGGATGAAGAAACCTGGTGATACAAATGTACAACTGGACACATTGCCTGGATGATTACGGCTCATAAAGAGAGCCGTAAACACATAGACACTACACGTGAAGCGAGTCAGCAAGTGGCTGAGGCAGCTCGTGCAGCGGATGACGCTGTGAACCAACTCCAAACACTAGGAGATGGTATGGAACTGTTAATACAGTCCCTGGAGGAGGAGGAAGTACAAGGACCTTTGTGAGGAAAGGCCCCTGAGTGTGGCAACAATCCCAATAGGGATTGTGAAGTTGACCGTGAAGCAGAGAAGGCTCGCAGGAAGTGAGACAGACAGAGGATGCCACCTCCATCTGGTCTGAGCACTAGAAGTGGTCCTTGAGAACCTAGTGCCACGATAGAACAAGACAGTGTCAGTATGCTGTTGGTTTACTTTTGGAAATGGATCCAAAAGACAGTGGGTAGTGGCATCGTCATTGCACGGCTACTTACACTGGTGTTCGGCTCAGTGCACTTTGCTATCAGCAGCAACAAAGGTAGAACAAGAACAAAGATTAGGACGTAGCAGTGACGATGATGATGACGTAATCTGATGACATAAGCGTAGACGAGATACAACAGCAATTGTCACGTGATTGACAAAGCTGGCCTTGACGTAGATGTAGAAGTAGTAGACATAGTAGTAGACTTAGACTTAGACTTAGACTTAGACGAGTGAATCCAACTGAAAGAGGTGAATTGAGGTACACTACAGTGAAACAGGCCTTATATACAGGAGCAGAACAACAAACAATGCGAGTATGCCATACAACGATGTCATCGACAGCAGACAGGAGAAATGACTAACGGCGAGAGGCAGAAAACCAAAATAGGAAGGTGGTTTGTAATGGGATGGAGAAATGAGTCAGGTGGTTGAAGAAATGAAGGGAAATGTGGCAGCGAATTTGAAATAGAAGCCAGAAATAGAATAGAAGTGAGTCACAGACAATAGACCATGTGGAACAATTGGAAATAGAAGTACAAGAAAGAAGCGAGTGAGTCAGGTGATGAAAATGAGTCATAGCCATCCAATAGGATTCCAGTTGCTTGTCAAATATCTCCGAAGATGAGTAAGTGAGTCATGTGACTTGATGACGACTCAGAAACATTTGAACCAATCACGACACTTGGATACGAATTTCCTCCAGAGAGGGAACAAAGATGAGTCCTGCTTGATGAAGTCCTTGGGCACATAACCGTAGCAAATCTCTGTTCCTGGACCAAACTCTTTGATATCCCAGTAGTTCCTGAGTATGATACGATGCCAACCATTCACTGGTTCGTAGTTTGGGTCAAAACCGATGACGTGGAAGGGAGCATGGAAGACAGGGTTGAATACCCATATGCAGTCGTGAACGCGATGAGGAGGATAGGAGGGGAAATTCAGTATGGGCCTTCAGGAGATTCGACGTATAGAGGATAGTACTGACGATGTGTGACATGTGGAGGAGGATTGGATAAATGAACATCAAGGGGAGAACGTCGACTAGGAAGTTCGATGCGTGGTCCAAGGTGTATGTCTGGCTTGGCGGTCATCTGAAATGAATCATGGGATATGGTGGTGGCAATGCTGGATGGCATATCGAAAATGGAATTGATGAAGATGGAACGAATGTGGAGATGATGTGTCTGGCAGACTGGAGGTAGCACAGCAGATGATGGTCTGGCGAAAGCTGATGAAGATAGGCGCATGTGCAGTGAGCGTCTTTTGTAGTGTAGTAGGCGCTGTCGAGTATCATGCTTGTCAACATGCCAGCGTACTGAGGAGGAGACAGATCACAAGCTAGAGGCTCATGATAGAGAAAATATCTGCAAAGGAATTCGCAGATCAAAAAAAAATTATGATGAGCAAGAAGTGCTCAAAGCAGTGACCCAACAGTCACTGTAGGAGATGAACAAGTCTGACGCTGATAGCGTTGGTACCACGACTAGCACTCACGTTAGTCTTGAACATGAGTTCGATCACTGGGATCAGATCAAACATAAGGCAGCACGATGGAAGCACCGTGCACTAGAACTCCATGCTAAACACGTGGATAAACTAGTCAAAGAGGCATATACTGCCAGGATCAAAGGCAAGGCCTTCGATAAACTGATCGAGTCAGTGAGAGTGGCTCGATCCGTCCTCAGTAGCAGTTATAGACTGAGGGATGCATTTTTAATGGATGACAAATGTCAACCGTTGTATCAGATTGACAAAGACATCATCAATCCACCAGTGCAGCAGGATGTGAATACTCACATCCCCCAGCTGCACAAGCAGATACAAGCGATACCGCTTGCAGTATCACTAGCAGTCACGGATTCTGAATGGAGGATCCAGGAGGTAGGAGGAAATCCGCCTACGTATGTAGATGGAGTCGCAAAGATGGTGTGAGCTGCCCTTGAGAAACACAAGGGCAGCGAGCCAGACAAATCTGTGCTTGCCAAAGCCAGAGTAAAACTACCTCACCCAGCAGAATATGCTGGGAAAGCAGATCTCAAAGAATTCGAGAACTTATTCTCAGGGATCCTGAGATGGCTAGGCATGAATAGTCTATTAGGACCGTTCAGCACAGAACTCCAATTGAACTATTTAGGCACTCGCCTCAAGGGCGAGGCATTGGAGTGGTACGCTTGAAATATCGAGTGTCATCATTGAGTTGTAATTGACTGGACCCTGGAAAGTGCAATCGCTGGGTTACAACAGCGGTTCCTTCATGCACTCACGCACAGGCATGCATCAAATAAGTTAGACACAATTGTGCAAGGGACCAAAACCATTCAGGAATTACTGAACGATATTATGAAGTATGCAGCGTGGATGATACATCTGCCAGATGAGTATATGATCTGCAAACAGTTCATAGCAGTGCTTCGAGAAGTGCTGCATCATGAAGTCTTAAAATGAGGCTACACGACATAATTCAGTTCAATAACTGAGTTATATGAAGCCGCAAAGGCTGTAGAGGATGCGTCTCGATATGACATCAGGTCGCGTAAGATGGAGCCTAGCAGTGCTCACGCACCACAGGCAAAGCCAACTTCGACAACTAGTCGAAATCAGGCTGTGCCGAGCTCGTCTTGAGCTCCCAATACAGGAAGCCATTCTACCGCTAAGCAGACGATATATCGTCCGCTGAATGCTCGACCTCAAGCGGAAACAAGGCCGAGCGTACCCCAAACAGGGGTACAGGCTACGCAGAGAGCTGGAGCTGGAGCTGGAGCTGGAGCTGGAGCTCCTGTTGCTTCTTGTCCTTCACAAAAACCTTCTGGAGGTTCACGGGGTCAAGGATGTAGCACAGAGATGACGTGCTACGAGTGTGGACAGGTCAGGCATATCAAGCCGAATTGCCCACAGTGGAAGAATAAACCGCACATAGCAGGTGCACGGCTGGAAGAAGTGGTTGAGCAATCAGGGAGGGCTCAAGAAGGGGAGGAGCCACAAAGTGGCGAACTAGACAAGCGAATGGACATCCGGGACGACCATGAGAACGAAATCGGCGAACTAGTCACTGATTACCAGTCAGAGCTCACGCCTTATCAATGGGATGACGACGATGATACGAGAACGCAAAGCTCGTATTGAGCGGATGGAGTACATTTGCTAGGAGGATTGTATGAAGAAAGGCAGCGCAGACACCAACTACCACAATCAGTGGTGGTTTAAGTCAAAACAATGACTTCCGCATCCACGCGGGAGTCGTAGACAGGACCATTGAGCCTGTCTATGATCATTGGTTCAGACCACGGGATAAGACACGCCCCAAACAGGTGTGTATAGACAACCTGTTAGGATTTCCAGATTCAACGTCGGGGTCGGATTTGGTCAGAACTCTCCTTGACCAAGATCGGTAGTCACAGTATTCAGAAATGCACAGAATATTGGATGACTCGGAAGTCGGAGATTTGAAGACTGATCTATATGGGCGTTGGCTTCAACTTATGGGTTGCACCCTCTTGGATTTCTAGTGCCCTGGTATTTCGGATTGAAGACCGGAAAGTGTTATCAGGGTTCTGATTGGTCGGGTCTATTCGGAAGGTCAGTGCCAATGATACGTTGAGACTTATCAGAGATGAGCGGGGGCTTCAGGTATTCAGGATTGGAATAGTCAATGCGGATGGAATAGGGGTAACAATAAATCAATATCGAGTGAGGGTTAGCTTTACTGGAAAGCGAGGGTAATCAAGGAGGGTTTTTGGAATGTCAGATGAGGTAGGGTCAGAAATAATTGGAATGATCAGAATGATTGGAATAATCAGAATGATTGGAATAATTGGAATAATTGGAATGATCGGAATACTGAACAAGGTTTGAAGGCCTTATTGCAGGTAGAAGTTTGGAGCGATGAAGTGTAATAAAGGTTCAATGATATAGGATGGGCAGGATGTTGCGAGTTATATTGGAATAACAAGTTGAGGTAATGAGATATGAAGGATGTGAGATATGTGAAAAGGGTATAAGATATACGATATAAGAAAGATATAAGAGAGAGAGATAGTGATACGATATACAAGCTAAAGAAGCTTGATCAAGAGAAAACATATTTAAGAACATGTGGGATTCCGAAATCGGAAACAGAAGATAAGGGTGCATGATATGGAGTTCCGAAGTCGGAGCGAATACAGAAATCAAGATAAGATGTACGGGGATAATATCGAAATAGAATCGTGACTAAGAGTAATAAATGGGGACATGTTGGAAATAAGCGGAAAAGGGCTTATCGGAATACATGAAATGTCAGAATAACACAAGTCAGATCTGGGATCTGACACAACCAAACAATCTCCGGGTATTGGGAGATTGGTGGAGTCAGAGCCCACTGTCTACTAGACAGCAGGTGTGAGGGAGTTATGCTCTCTCCAGATTTCATACGTGCTGTAGGCATTAAGACAGTCGAACTTGAACATCCAATTGGTCTACAGCTAGCATGTGTCGGCAGTAAGTCGACCATCAACTACAGAACGCACACCAACATCCACTTTGGTGAGCATAATATCAAGGAATACTTTGATATAGCAAACGTAGACTATTACGACGCAATACTAGGAACACCATTCCTATGTAAATTAGGGATATCCCTCGACTTTAGAGACGAGGGATGCATCCATATGGGAAAGGAGGTAATTCCAAACCACGCGAATGCTTGGGAAGAGCAGCTGGACTATAAAAACCCAGCTGAACACAAGACTCGAATCGTGAGTCTTAAGCCCAAACTGGTGAGCCACAAACCATGACTTGCAAATGGCTCTTCAATGCATGTAGAGCCATCAACAGGCTTGCCAGATGGGAGGCGAGACAAGGGAAAATGGAAAGAAAACCAAAGATACATTGACATTGGTCTACTCGACCAATGTACCAACGGGATTACCGAAGGATGTACTGGCACCAAGCAACCGTTATTGATGGCGGATGACTTTCCCAAACTAAGGGAAAGATGGGAGCTAGAGTACGCAGACCTCTTCAGAGGAGTGCCATTAGAACTTCCTCCTTGGAGGGAGATCAACCACGAAATTGAGTTTGTAGATGAAACCAAACAGTTTCATTATCGGTTACCAAAGTGCCTGGAAGCACTTCAAAATGAACTGATTGACAAAGTTGAGCGGTATACCACCACTGGTTAGTGGGTATCAGTGTCTGTATGTTCTGCAGCACCAGCACTATGCATTCTGAAGAAAAACGGAAACTCAGAACAGCGATAGACCTACGTCTACGCAATGACAACACGGTGAAGGACATTACACCTTTCCCAGACCAGGATATGATCTGGCATGACGTAGCTCGTGCCACATATCAATCCAAGCTTGACATGTCTGACATGTACAAACAAATATGCATAGTCGAGGAGGACATCGACAAGACGGCTTTCACGACCATATTTGGTACATTAAAACCTGGGTTATGCAGATTGGTGACTGTAACGTGCCATCTACATTTCAACGTCTCATGACGTTGATTTTTCGTAACCAAATTGGTCGATCAGTCCACATATACTTGGACGATATATTCATTTATTCAAGCTCTATAGAAGAGCATGAAAAACACCTTCGAAAGGTGTTTGATATTTTATGCGAGGCACATTTGTTCCTCAGCGGAAATCAATCCAAGGTCAATTTGTATTCGCCTCACATGGAATGTCTTGGTCACATAATAGATGACAAGGGCATACATGCCAATGCGGATAAAATGGAGAAGGTTCAAGGTTGGAGAAGACCTCAAACATTTAATGATGCCCAACGATTTCTGGGACTCGTGCAGTATCTGGCACCATATATGCCAGATTTGACAGCATATACAACTCCCTTATCAGGAAGTGCGCACAACAGTAGGACGTTTCAATGGACGCCCTTGATGGATAAGTCTTTTGAATCCATCAAAGCACTAGCATGTAAGGCTCCCATTTTGAAGCCTATAAATCACGCTAGTACAGAACCCAGTTGGGTTGTGACTGATGGTTCCAAGTCTGGAGTTGGAGCAGTTTATGGACAAGGTCTGGACTGGACGACTTGTCATCCAGCAGGATTTCTCTCAAAGAAATTCAGTCCCACACAACAGTGTTACAAAACACATGAGCATGAGACGATTGCTATCCTTGAAGCACTTATGAAGTGGGAGGATAAGCTGCTAGGTTGCCAGTTCACACTGGTGACGGATAACAAAGGTCTCGAATACTTTGAGACACAACAGCATCTGTCAGACAGACAGGTGCGCTGGTGGGAATTTCTCTCCAGATTCAACTATACCATGGTACATGTACTAGGGGTGGAGAACAAGGTAGCCGACTGTCTGTCGCGCTACTATGAGAACAACAAGCAGGGTGAAAGTCACCCAGCAGAAGAATACGTCGACGCAGATGCATGGCTAGACCCGGAAGGAGAATTTCTCCCAATGGATAGATTTGTAGATATACAAATGGCCGCAGCGTGATGGTCGCAACGATTACAAGATGCGACAGAGCAGCGTGTCTTAGACGCGCAGCAGATGAAACAAGCAGGGGAAGAACCTTCCATACAGGTGGAAGGTAATGAGGAGGATGATGTACTAGTTACAGCGTCGGGTGCAGACTCTGAGAGTCTATGTTCACACATAGAAAGTGAGTTTGACCTAAAACGAGCTGTAGCCAATGGCTATGGAACAGATCCAATACTCAAGAAAGTATTGGCAAATCCTGAGGCTCACCCTCGATTGGGGTGAGAAATGGACTGGTTTGGACAAAGAACCAGTTCAATAAAGACATAGTGTGTCTCCCCTGGGAAGTTTTTTCCAAGGGGAGGAGAATGGTCGAGATAATTATCAATCATGCACATAGAGTACTTGGCCACTTTGGGCAATTCAAAACCGACAAGTACATCAGGCGATCTTACTGGTGGTCGGGAATGGCAGCCAACATAGAGTCATTCTGTGGATCCTGTGCAGCCTGTCAGGCTGCAAAGAAGGACAATAGACGACCTGCAGGGTTATTGCATACCCTGCCAATACCTGATAGACCATGGCAGTCTATCGGAATGGACTTTGTTGGTCCATTGCCAGAATCAAAGGGTCACGACTATTTACTAGTCATGATTGACAGACTCACATCTATGGTGCATTTAGTGCCAACTACGACGAGAGTGACTGCACGACAAGTTGCGTGGTTATACCTCAAAGAGATAGTATGCTTGCATGGAGTACCTGAGTCAATCATATCGGATCACGACTCCAAATTCACCTCCATATTCTGGAGGGAATTGCAGCATATAATGGGCACGAAGCTGCTCATGTCCACAGCATTCCACCCGCAGACGGATGGAGCAACAGAATGAGCAAATCGTTCTGTAGGGAAAATACTCCGCACGGTAGTGCAGCGTGATCAGAAGGATTGGGCCGAGAAATGCCCAATGGTAGAGTTTGCACTGAACAGCTCAGTCAGTGCAACCACAGGATACGCACCATTCAAATTGAACAGTGGATACTTGCCCCATATCAGGCAGGTACTATCAGTGGTTACTACATTCAGAGGAGTACGGCAGTTCGCACAACAAGCGTTGTGGAACCTGATTGATGCTCACAATGCAATCATCGTGAGCTGAGTACAGCAGACAGATACTGCTAATATCAGACGCTGTCAAGGAACGATGTACAAAGTTGGACAGCTAGTATATCTGTCTACAAAGAACCTGTCCTTACCTAAAGGACAGGCAAAGAAGTTAGTGCCCAATTATATTGGGCCATATCCAGTTATAGAAGTGGACAATTCCATTTCTACTGTGAAACTTGAGTTACCTCCAGAGCTCACGGCTAGGAGGATACTACCAAAGTTTCATGTGAGTCTAATCAGACCGCATATACCCAATGACGACAAATGATTTCCTCCTCATGACGTAAATTATATGTATGACTTTGGGAAGGAGGACAAACCAGAATGGTTTGTAGATGAGATTCTGGCTCATCACTGGACTAGTAACTCCAATCTGGAGTTACAAGTAAGGTGGACATTAGGAGATGTCACCTGGGAACCACTCTCTGCATGCAGAGAGTTAGAAGCACTAGATGCTTATCTAGAGCTAAGGGGAGTTAGGAAGCCGCAAGAGCTTCATAATCATGCCTTATAGGCATGAGAATGATGACGGTTGAGTCCTTAATAAAAGGACTCAACACAAACACAGTTCGTGTTGGCGATTCGTGCGATGCGACATCGTCACGTGATGTTACGGGTGCGCGTGCTTTGAATTTAAGTGATGATTTTATTGCCGCTTAAAGGCTCTTTGCCATCCACTCCCACACTCGCACCAGTGTGAGTGTATCAGCGAGACTACCCATGGACGCTGAAGTGTCCCATATACCTCACTCAGCAGAGGCACTCCCTAGTGCCTCTGAGCAATTCGCTATGCTCCAAAAGGAGCAAAGCTGGACGGTGAATGGTGTCAAGGATGCCATCGCAATCGTTCATTGCGACTCCTGCCAGGAGTGCAACGCGTACACGCAGCACTTGCTGCAAGCCACAAAACTGCAGCTTATCAACCCTCGAATGCGCAACATTGAACGTGCATTAAAAGTGGCCTGACCACCATTACTCGCTGAAATGGCACGTCCTTTTATTAAGGAAGCAGTAGCCTCCTACAAGGAGGACGTACGCGAGCTCAATTCAGAGCTCAACACACTTCATGCTGCCCTCAATAAGGAGAGGCAGATTAATCGCGAAATGGCAGATAAAATATCCGCCATGAAGTCAATGCCATCAGTGCCAACTATAATTGATCTGACATCACTGCCAGATTCGATGATGGACTCAGTGAGTCCGTCTACACCAACTACCGGTGCTTCACCGGTAGGACCCAGTCAATCTGGTCGCAAGACTGCATCTAAACAGAGAACACTGGTGGTGCCCTACCCAGCATTGCTGCACGCTCGTATTGCTCCCGCCATCGGCGACCCACCTGCAACGCAGACGGGATTCTTACCCCACCCTTTGGGCAAAGCACCACATCCCACGGTGGTGCAAACAAGTCGTCGACCCACAGAGTGGTTCAACACCTGCCAGCTCAACAATCCAAAATTCGTTGAGCAGCTTGCACTTGCACGTGCAACATTTGCCTTGTCGCACAGCATGCCATCATCAAGTGTGCTGACCGCAAGCAGCGATTGGCTACTCGAATGCCAGCATTTGAGATTGCGCATGACACGCCTCCCAATCTCAGGGATGTGTTGCGCACGATAGAGTATTCCCCTGAGGGAGTATCACCTGCTATCCATGGGAATGGTGACAACACCCTCAGTCTAGAGGATGTTGATGTATGGGTATGGCTTAAGTTAATTAAGCCAAAGACAGTCTTGTCTTTCTAAAAATGTTAACGGACCTGTTTACAGTCTGTGGCCAGTCGGCCAATCTTGCCAGTTTAATCTGGCAGCAAGATCTCCCGACACTGTTGTCTACTGGTGTCGAGAAGGTGTTCGAATGGAAACGCCCTCACGAGAGCACGTCTCTCAATGAGCTAGCCCAATGGCTAGGCACATACGTGGGTGTAGATCCCGGTAGGGCTCTCATCAATATTGAGCCCTACTTTGTGCATAAGCAGAGAAAAATCTGCTATAACGAGACCACACAGAGGGTCCTCGACACTCGCGAAGGCCGAACATTTACCGGCCTTCACATACCCATGCCCCCTCGTCCCCCAGGCTTTTGGGGACAACCGTCGACATCAGACGATGATTTGTCACTCAACGGACATGGTGGAGGGCCTCCCCACTCGAAGGCACATATGGATGTGCCAATGACGGAACCTTCCGCCTTGTATGCTCCCCTGCCTGCAACCGCTATTACAGCGGATGACACCACCATGGAAGTCGATCCATCCGACTCCATTTACTATGACAACACCGTCAAAGTAGCCACACAGTCGTCATTGACTGCGCCTGCACCCATATATGCTGATCCCCCATCAGCATAAAATCTCCCAAACCTTCCTGAGGTTTGGTCTGTGGGGAGGATGTAAGAATGTAGATTCTTACAGTAGCATATATGCTACTAATTAGGGTATATAAGTCACCAGAGTGGCTTATAGGTTGTATTATATAAGCCACCCACTAGGGGCACCTGTTGGTAGTGGACAACAAGTAATTAGATAAGCAAGCATAACTTTACTTGTAACCACACTAGT
This sequence comes from Ramaria rubella, assembly GCA_015039355.1. Classification (NCBI taxonomy): domain Eukaryota; kingdom Fungi; phylum Basidiomycota; class Agaricomycetes; order Gomphales; family Gomphaceae; genus Ramaria; species Ramaria rubella. Next base: position 98,670 of record MU134424.1, on the reverse strand, counting down.
CGCAGACACCAATAAATATTGGCACAGTCTGTTTCATGTGACACAATAAGTTTCTTACAGTGTGATATACTAACAACTTACTCTGAAATCGAAAGTTGCTGAAATAGGACACAGCCTGAATATTTTGAAATGCGTTGTCGAATGGATCCTCAAGCAGTGGGCAGAAACAGTGAGGTTGTTGGTAGGTCAGGGAAATGACAGAAAAGGAAAAGAATCATGGATGCGGAAGAGTTAGATGTATGTGCTTTTTGTCACAACAGCGTATTTGCTCACTGAATGTCTTGCAGTTCCTGTTGTCACTGGTGGAGCAAAGTCCAGACATCTACCTGGATGAGATGCAAGCTCAGCTACTGCAGCACCATGGCATCATTGTAGGTATATCCACTATATGGGATGCATTGACTGAGCTGGGACTCTCACATAAAAAGGTGAGTGGTACAGTCTTAACTGGTTCCATACTAACTGTTCTTTCTAGCTCTCCAAAGCTGCAGCTGAGCACACTGCAGCCTCTCGCTCACGATTCCAGTTTCAAATTGGCGCTGAGTTGCCTGAACGTCTGGTTTTCATAGATGAAAGCCCTATTGACTGTTGGACAACCTACCGGCTCTTTTGATGGGCAGCAAAAGGCCAACAGGCAAAAGTTAGTGCTAGATCTGTACGTGGGACTGGGTGAGTACTTCTACATCATTTTATGCATTCTGTAACTTTATTTTCAGATACTCCCTGCTGCCGGTGCTTTCCCAAGAAGGGATAATCTTTTCTGACATATGTGAGGGTGCCTACAATGGATCTGAATTCGTCAACTACATGTCGCGTCTCCTACCCTTCATGAATGCCTGGCCAGCACTGCACAGTGTGCTGGTCATGGACAATTGTTCGATTCATCATTCAGATGATGTTATGCCGCTTTGCATTGCCTGGTGAGTTTCTCATGAGTTCTTATTGGATGACAACTAAAAAAACATATTTCAGGGGTGTTTGTTTATATTATCTACTGCCGTATTCCCTTGACTTCAACCCAATTGAAGAAGTGTTCTCGTACGTGAAGTCCATCCTTCGTTGGAATGGTGCCGTGTTTCGCTCAGCCATAGACCATAAAAATGTACACAGCATGCATTTTTTTCTGCATGATGTCCTTGCGTCTATAACACCTGAGAAGGCTCAAGGGTGGATGATGCATTTGGAGTATTTATGCTGTGAAGGCATTGATTAATTGTTATGATATACTGGTACTGCATCATATGTAAATTTCAAGCTAAATATGTATTTACTTGTTTCACATTGATGTTTTATGTGTACTTTCCATTGGTAGTGACTCAAAAGCAGTTGTATAGCGCATAGTAAGGCTAAGTAATCTAAGATAAAGCCAACAACACCCATACCACATTAGTTCTGCCTGATGCGCTTCCCCTGTCGGCCTCTAGACTTCAGCCTCAACTTGCCCATTGATTCATCAAGCCACTTGCAAAGGAAATTTACCTCGGCCATGTTAAAATTGAAGCCATTCACTCCATATTCATTCTGTGGAACTGCCGCAAGATCATCAATGTCCATGTTCAGAAAACTTTGCATATCAAATTTGGCACAGATTGAATGGAAATCATGTTTTTCTGCACCTGGCTTCATCTCTAGGGTGGATAACCAGAGGTCAACAGAAGGAAAGCTTGGTTCATTCTCGGCTTCAGCATGATTCGGTGAAGACGAATGCCTATTTCTTGCATGGTAATTATGGTCGGGCAATGACGAAGATGAATCCCTGTGATGCTTCCGATGGTAAGAGGTTGGCGGTGGAGCCAGTAAGTAGACAATCTGCTGAGTGGGCATGGGAGCTTGAGCCTCCGGAAGTGGCACAACTTCGTGGCAACCATTGCATGTGGTTGCAACGGCTGTAGGACCTCCATGAATACTATGATGGAAGTCTGCAAAGGCAAGGCTTTGAGGTGGACATTTTACAGTAACATTTGGCGTATCTGCATGCTGTAATTGGCAATTCATCAGTACTATTCTCAAGGGCTAGTTGAGATAACTCACTAAAGCGGAGACCCACGTATTTAACATCTCTGAGGATGCTAAGTGATGTCTTCCATATTTATCCATAAGGCACAACTTTTCCTTCTTGGAACACTGTGAGCATGTCAGGAGATATGCCTTGATGTTGTCAAGGATCTTCCCGCAAAGTGGATCATATGGAATGTAGTCCGCTTGTACATCACTCCCACATTCATCTTCGTCATCTGATTCAAACGGTAATTTCAGCAGCATAGCTCTGCCACCACTCTTTTTTCCATTCTTGCTTGATGCCACCTTAGCCTTTTTGATCTTTTTGAGCATTTCTAAATCTTTGAGAAACTAAGAAGCCGTTAGCCCAAGTAGATAAAATACGGTTTGACTTACATCTGAACCAAGCATGATATTGACAACAGATGTGGCACCCTTCTTCTTAACTTCAACTGGCCACTCCTCCTTGAGGTGCATCCAGCCGTGGTCATTAAGGACAAACTTGTGGGCCTTGACGTCTTTAGAAAGCTTGCAGGCTAATTCAGGAAGCGAGTTTGTGCTGAGGGTTTCACAGCCGATGGCGATGTAGATTGCCTGCCTGACCTCTGCCTCTGTCTCGTTTATGGACACCTTAATGATTGTTATTGTGTCTTGGGATGCAGCTGTCCTAAATGGTACACGCAATTGTATGTCTGATGAGATACACATTAGTGGGAAGCAGCACGAGCAAATACAGGGTGAACACTTCAATAACTCCCTGGTTTGAGCTTCTTTTTCTGTGTCCACAGCCTTCTTACTGGTAAGAGCCTTATTGCATGCAGTGGATGCCTTTCGAGGTGGAGAAACTTCATGCAGGATGTGGTCGTGATCAGAATCAATGTGGGCGCTTGCAATGTCGGCAGGAGGGGATTTTTGTCCCAGACTATCCATTCCTGGACCACTTGTGTCTGTTTCATACACAGAACCACCTTCCCGTACCTCCTCTAGTAGGCTTACAGCAGGAGGCAGAGTGGACCCATGCTCAATCAGAAGCTCATCGATGCTAGCACCAGCATGGGCAGAGGGCTTGCGCTTTCTCGGCCCATCAAGAATAAGGTTGGGATCTGGTGTATCCTGTGACCTATGAGGGACCTTTGCTTTCTTTTTTGAGGATCGCATGTTAGTGGACAGTAAAGAAAACTAACGAAGTGTCACAGTGTGTGACAAGGTGTTGCAATTGTCACCAGAATGAGTGTGGGGGCTACCATGGGCCACCCACACATTATAATCCTTTGTAATGTTCAGAGAACGTAGTGAGACTCTATATATATAGTATTTTCGGCCTACAGCCTCTATAGAAGTCTATAAAAAAGGTAAAGCAGCTGACAGAGTCAGCATATAGCTATGACCTGAAATCACTTAGGGAGAGGAATACCATCTATTCCAAAGAGTAATGGAAAGATACAGTATGTAGGGTAATAAATATAAAATATTAGACAATTCTGCTGAGAAATGGGATGGGAATAATTTATACAAGTGCTCATGCTTCAATATCAGATACTTGGTTTTAGTTCACATTTTATAGTTAATATATTAGCTAATGTACTGTAGATTATATATCCTGAATACCTTAACTCGCCCTCATCGTGGAGATATCGCGAGTTTGTGTCGGGGAGGTAAATGCGAGATATCGCGAGTTTGTGTCGGGGAGGTAAATGCGGCAAATATTTGTCATCTGCCTTATGTAACCGAAACAGCTGTAAGGGAATTATAATTCCCTTACACAATACAACAACAAAATCTCATCATTGAAGTGAGGAGGGCAAGCCTCCAATAAGCAGCTCATACTACACACATGGTAAGAGAGGAGAGGACTTCTGCTTTTCAAGCAGAAAGACGAAACTACACTCACCCAACCTCAGGCTCAGTATAACATCTGTGTTGCTACTGTGAGGCACTTTCCCGGTTCCACAAATAAATATAAACAATCAGAGAAGTGGTGTGCCCCAAACTATACACCCAACAGACAAATCCTGCATTCCCAGACCTGAGGAACAGATGCACTCAGTGAACATTTTCTCTCTGAACTTAGACATTAATGTCACATTCAACCTCTTTATCCCGTTTGCGCATCATGTCGCTGGTGTCGTCCAGAAATATAATGCTGCATCATGATATCAGTTTCAAATTTAACAGCTAAATGGTCTGAGAGTGAGTGCACCTATATGTAATCTATGTCAAGTGGTGCTTCTGTGGACAAAAATTCAAGACATCTCCGTCGGCAACCAGAGTACTTTGGGACTGTAAGTGTCCGAGTTTCGCTATTCCTACGGAGACCACCTAAACGTATACAGGAAGACAACCGACCCGCTCGGTGAGGCATCCGGGAGTAAGTCTAGTTGCGGCACACGCATGCATTCCCCGTTCGATTCACCAGTTTGAGCCAGTTCAAAGTAGCATTATCCCATAGCCTAGTTCACGCCCATTGTGTCCATCAGCTGTAAGCTCGATAGCTGCAATGCCAACTCGTCAGAATTTAGCATTCTATGTGTTGGCCCTTGAGGATAAAGTCGGTGCATGGCCAGATCGATGGCGTCTCCAGCTCCAGACATGTGGAGGACGTGAGCTATCGCATGGTGGAAGGCAATAAACTCGCGATCGGGAAGCGGTACACCATATTGTACCTTTTGGAATTGCTTTTCCGCAGCCTTCTTCCAATACACCTCATCAGTAACCGAATGGTCTCTGAAAGTGATGATATCTTTGTGAGCAATGATATCAGGAATACTGCGAAGCTCTTTAATACGGTAAGTGTCTGGGACAAGTAACCCGTTCTCTGACACCTGTAGCCTTTTGATAATAAACATTGAGGTTCGAAGGTAGATACATACCACTGGAGCCAATGTCCAATCAAGTTTATCCCAAGCTCGATGATGATTAAGTTCCAGCATGAGGCCATTTTGGGGATTGTCGGTGAGATCCATCATGGTAGCTAATTTACTCTCAGTCCAATGGGTATATTGTCTGATAATCTCCCATGTCACTGATGCACATTGGAGCTGATAAAAATAGATAGGTTTAAGCCAGTTCCCGTCGGTTGAGCAACGTTCAAGATCGTACCTGATCTGGCCTGAAGACCGCCAGCGCACGTTTGACAATATGAGCTGCCTCCAGAAATCCCCTAGGACGGAGACCCTCTCTAGAGTTGTCGTCATGGCATCCGGTGACTACACATTGAAAACCATCCCGTTGAATGACCTAGACCGAGTTCCATATTAGAATATATAACCTAAGTATAATAGAACGTACGTCGTTTCTAAAGTCTTTTTCACGGTCATGCGAGGTCGAACTTACAGCCTGTTGCATATGATCCAGCGTTGGTGTGGCATTTTCACTCAGGTTGAACTTGGCCCGCTGATCAGAGTTCCCTTTGACTAGCAAAACAATTGATTGATTTTTCAGGAGTAGTAAGAGAAGCCACTCACTAGGAAGAAGGAGATAGCGAAGCCATGTGTTTGCTAGATCGACCTGTTCGTCTAAATCTCCTTCGCAAGCGAGTACAGCGCAAGCCACGTAACGCCGCCCATTGTCTGTTGGTGCGTAATCCAACATCGTAGAAAGAATCTTATGAGGGTCCACATCTATAAATTCCAGAGACGAAGAGACCCGTTCCAATCGGCGGCTTTTCGACTTCATCGTCTCGAGATGTTGGCGAGCCTCTCTCACGAATTGCTCGGTGTCGTTATCCATCATTATGTGTGTTTTGTCACTAAAGTCACTTGAGAGAAGGCTGAGAGCGCTCCCGACGGAAATATTGCGATTATGCTGTTGAAGCGCTGACTAAGCAATTTATCTTGTCGGTTCACTCAAACTCTCAAACTATGGCACGCGCACCATATCCTAATGGGGCCGTCATAGACGTGGAGTGACAACGAGATTCGTTGAGCCCAAAATCTTCGAAAAACAACGTTTCTCGCGAGTCATGACTCGTTGCAGTATGTGGTCAATCCGACTCAACATCTCGAATTGGCCACCTAGCTCATAGGATATGTAGGAGTCAGGTTTGGTCTCGCACCAAGTGGCCAAAACGTCTTGGAAACATCACACGGTGTGTTACCCATCTTTCTAATCAGGAATTGCGCACCTTTAACCCCCTTACCACAGCAAGGTTCATTTCCGAATCTGACATATGTTCAGCGAGCAGATAAAATGCAACAACGTTGCCGGCATGTAAAGAAGCCTGATTGTGGGGCACTCATCAATCGGCAACAATTAGAGTTCCGAAGGCTGCAGGACGAGATAGGTGCGTAGTAGATGAGAAAGGAGCCCAGCGAGCGAAGCAATTATCGTCATCAGTGCAACAACCCTCATTGAAATTATATTATTTATGCAGTGTGGCGTACGGGGCACTTTTTGTTAGGTGGGTAATCGGCGTTTTTTATGATTTTTACTGTCTTGTTCCTAGATGTTGGCAATATTCGGAGCTCGTGTTATCGGACTGCTACTCACTGCCTGTATCGCAGCGTGGCATCTCCGCAATGGTACCTTTGATACGCTATCACCTTGTATGCTAATACACAGTATCACTGGTAGTTTATATATCAACGTTATTCCCATACGGCGCAGCGCCTAGTATACAACATGGCGCTCGCACTCATAAATAATTCCAACACGTAACTTGAAGCCAAGCCCACACTTTGTTGCCTGGTCGACATAAAGCCTTTGGTAAGTGCTCCGGCCTTCTCACTGAAGTTAATTTTAGCGAAAGATGTTCCAGCCTTCCATGTTATCCTAAAGGCAAATTGGACAGCAAAAGGAACGGCCCACAGTCACAGCGGCGTAGTCACCATTTGTCCCTTTTCCTCCAAACATGGCCAGTTGCGCCATAGGTCGCCAATCACCTTCGAAGGCGGGTGATCTCGGAGCTTTGAGGCATTCAGAATTATGACTCAACTGACGGTTCGAATTGTGATATCACACAACCCCTAGGACGAGAGTGAAGTTTATAGAAAGCAAGGCGAAACAGGGTGAATATCTCTACTGATCGAAAGGAATAGTTCTTGAGAAGTGCCTTGGGGTTGTCTTAAGTCCACCAATATCTCGCTATTCTTGTACTGACAATAATGGCTTGTGTTTGATGCAGGTCGCTCTGGTATGATAATAATCAGTTGATTTTGTGTAGTCATGTCTCGTATGCAGGGGTAAAGATCTATGGAGCCACGAGTCAGGCCTTGTTACGCTCTGTCGATTGGTTTGATTCCCTTGAAAAAGATGGGTTTAAAACACAATATACTGTTTCTCATATTCGACTTGATTCAATTTCAAGGCTTGCCAACCTCGTAAACCCAGGCCTCAGGCTGGCAGGCCCACCTGTTATCCATGCGGTAGATCCCATCCGACCTGTATTGTGGAGGACATACATATCTCCCCCAGACAACACAGAATTCGCGGAATGTGACTTTGAACCTGACAGTTAAAGGTGCCTCACTGCCTCAATCAGCGTACTAGTACAAACACGTTCAGTTATATTTATTCCCGTCACTGACGAAATGACAGGGTGGCGGCCGGCATACTCATTAGAAGCGCTTGGAAGCAATCAAGTCCGTATTGCCTGACCTTCGGTGGACTGTCATTGGTAGATATTCTGTACCTCCTACAGCATCAAATAGTATAAAAACTATCACTGACGAGCTATCACTGCGGATCCGCTGTGGTTTTAATGATGTAACTTTAACTCGACATGTCTTGAGATGGAGATTAAGATACATCAGAAGATTGGCGTGTCACTGTCGTGTGGCGTAGAGAATCCCGTCCTAAAAGATGTTTAGAAATGATGTGGAGCGGGGACCAACTAGTCTTTGTGTGGGTTTGTTTGGTTTATTTTAGTGCGTGCCAGTACTTGGCCTCCTCTCTATTCTGACTTTCTAGAGAACTGAAGCTGAAGATTCATTCAACCCTATACTCGATCTCAAATTATTAGGACACATTCAAAATTTTAGAGTATAATCCGGCCTCGAGTCTTGAAGGTATTACAGTAACATGAACATTACTAGTAGCAGAGTGAAGAACCTGCCAGTGAACGATGACATTCCAAATTTTGTCTTCTCGTCCTCATCACACTCCAAAGCTTCTCGATTCGGCGGGATACCAAGCCGGTCGATGCTGTGGCTAACCACACCTAATCAAATACCCCACCATGAGCTATTAATATGAGCGAACCAAAGGGTTTCAGCTACCCTGTCGCGGCCATATCTCTATCAACATGGAACCTTTCACGCCTCGTACAGGACCACTTAAATACCTCGCTTTTGTTTGACAAGCCTGCATCTTCCCCTCGTGAAAATGGGATCCAGTCCATCATTTAGGCCGGACGAGAGCCAGGCTACGATTGTAAAGGAACGAACAATTCTTATGGCCGAGATCCTCAACGGCGCTGGCTGGGGTATGACATTCGATGAAGTCTAAGTATTATAACTATGCTGATTATTTACCTGATCTCATTCAGGTGTCACGTTTGCGCTTTACTGGCAATGCATGATAGCATTAACATTAAGGAAGTCGAAAGGGTCATGGATCATGAAGCTCTTCTCCACCTCAATCTTCATCCTCGGAACCCTCTACCTCGCAGGATGCATGGTGCTGACATCGAAGATGTTCATTGACGAGCGCAATATGCCTGGTGGCCCTGCAGCCGTGATTGTTGCCGTTTATTCTCAACCCCCAGTCATGATGGCCAATGTTTCCTTTGCCATGCAACGTTGGCTCGCGGATTTCCTTATAGTAAATTTCCATTTAATATTGTCTTCTTATTTAACTTGCATATGCTTCAGATCTACCGTTGCCTCGTAATATACACGTTTAGGTACTGGGCCATCGCATTTCCGGCCCTTCTACTCTTAGGCTCATTCAGTAAGCTAGCATTTTGCAAACATTTAGACCAGCCCTGACGTTGCACCAAAAGTTTGTGGTACTCTTCTTCTAGTCCAAACAGCAACACCGAACGTTGGTTTCTGGTCCAAGATCAGCGTTAATCTTGCAATCCCGTCATATTCTTTCTCAATTTCACTCAACATCATCGTCACCCTGCTCATTGTAATCCGGCTTCTCATGTATCGGCAGAATTTGAAGGCTGTGCTGGGATCGGAATACACCAAGGATTATGCATCGATTTCTGCTATGCTGATCGAGTCTGCCGCGTTGACGACGGGCAGCTTCCTAATTTTCTTAATCCTCTACGCACGCGGGAATCCTGTCTCCAATGTTTTCCAGGGCCTTGCGTTCTATTGCCAGGTACGGCAGTGCTGTAAGTTAGAACCTCCTCCAAACGATTAATTTCTTTCAAAAGATAACCGCCTCCTTGTTGATCGTCCTGCGTGTTGCTCAGGGCCGAGGGTGGTCTCAAGATACGGCGAAGTCTGCTCTCAGCTCGATGAAATTCAATCCAATGAGCCGACCCGCGGCCCCGGGCCCAACGCAAACGATCCCCCGTGATAATTTTCGAAGTTCTTACTCCAGTGATACTAATATTCACGTTGAGCTCGGCCACTCCATCAACGACGTCGGCATTGATACTGTTTCTGATGCCCTGCCGAAACGTCAAGACAAAGAGGCATAAATTCATCCGATGCGGAAATTGATAATAACCATAGCTTCCTTGTGGGTTTTCCAAACTTTTGACTAGTTCCGAGAAATAATAAATGTGTATTTATCGTGCTGGTGATGATGCAAGAGGTATGGCATGGGTTGGTCTCGCGATAGCTCCAGTAACTCTATGCTATAGCAAGAACTTCGCCAGAACCAATTGTAGTAAAGCTTCTGCTTCGTCAGGGTAGTTCGGTTTATTCAAATATGGCCACTTGTTGTTAGGCAGGCCAACACCTAAATATATCGAGCAAAAACTACCAAGCACGCTAGTCGTCTCATCAATTCGTCAAACCTGTCAATGGCTGTGAATTCATTGTTCTATCTTCGAGGGCCTTTATATGTCCAGCCAGGGGTCGTCTTCGTTACATACGTAAACTCACCAATGCGCTAACAACTTGAAGTGCCCTTCCAACTCATATTTACTGTTATATTCATGTACAGTTTTTTCACTCAAACAAGAGTGTTACAAATGGGCTGCCCTCTCTAACCACATTGAGAGATGCATGACCTTCAATTGTTATCCGCCATGGAAAGGGGAAATGCTGCTGACTTCAATTATCGGCATTACCGTTAATTTTTGGGTGCAATCTTTCCAAGCGGGGTTTTCGTCATTACTGTCAGGACTTCGAACAAAACCTGCAAAAGGGTCGAATGAGCAGAGAGGAGCAAATCAGTCATGGATACTGACGTCCGCGGCAGCCATGGTGGTGAGCTCGGCGTTGGTGTCATATGCTGGAGCGACCTCGACTAAGTCGGCAGACACGATGTGGAGGCCGTCGAGTCCGCGGATGATGGCACGTAACTCGCGTGTCGACCATCCTCCTGTCTCCGGAGTGCCCGTGGCAGGCGCGAACGCGGGGTCGATGGAGTCAATCTTACAGGTCACGGTAATGAGAAACATAATTCGATGCGAGTTGAATGGAGATACGTACATCGATTGACAGATAGACAGGATCAGAACCAACGGTGTCGCGAATTTTTTTGATGATCCCGTCAACACCGAGAGTATCAATTTCACGCGCCTCGATACGATGAAATCCTGCGCCGTCATCATTGTCGTAGTCTGCGGGTCCAGAGAGCGTCGTGCGGATTGCCCCGTGCTACAGTAAAAGAAAAACAATCATGAAACTAGGATCAAGAAGTTCTCGCCAACTGTACGAGTAAAGAGGCAGAAATGGAAGTCAAGGGTAAATATGAAGGAATAGACACTTGCAATAGAGCTCCCGTTCTTAATCAGGCCTTCTTGAGCTGCCCAATAAAAGTATGTACCGTGATTCAAAGCCGCTCTTTCAGAAGGTGCGCCACCAAAAACGCTGTGACCACAAAATGAGGGGCTGAAAGGTTTAGCGATGGTGGACTTACGCAGGCTTCCAAGTGTCCAGGTGTGAATCAAAATGAATAACGCTAATTTTTCCGTACGCGCTATTGATCGAGCGCAAAAGAGGGAGTACAATCGTATGGTCCCCGCCAAGTGTTACAATCCTCGGGTGCTCTTTACCGTCTTTCGATATTGGCACCCACGTTTGCTCGTTCGCCGCAGCCATATAGGCAGCGTTTTCTTCTTCGGAAAATTCAAAACTCGGATCGTCTCGTTGGCGAAGTCGGAGCATCTCCAGACGCTCACTATCGCGGAGCGCAGCGTACTGGTTCTTGAGCGAAGTAGCAGGAGTGCGATGTAAAAGGTCTTGATGGCCATCCTGAATTTGCTTGATAGCAAGTGTATTATCGTAAGGTGTGACCCCAATGTCACCGCAGTCGACGACTCTGCGAAATATGTTGGCTCCGTCGAAACATGGATGCATTATACTCTACGCTTGAATGTAGACTCACCGAACACCTGCTTTAAGCGGATTGTGTTGCAACGGAACGTTATAGCTCCCATACAAAAATAGCCTTCTCGATCCTGCACGGATACCGCTTGGACCAAACCGTGCGCCAGGTCGATACGAAGTCGACGTGTCATATGGTGCCCCGAGAATTGCGATATCAAAGGGTGCTTGTGCTGAGGAAGCAGTGGGGGAGAGACACTTCTGCCATGGCAGATGGGCGAAGGTCGTTATACCGCTGAACACAGAGTCGGCAGTGACTGATCAAAAGTTAATATATTGGCAATTTGAACGCAGTGGTGTAAACCTTCGTTGTCTCCTGGATATGTTGCGTACGTCTGGGGTGATTGCCACGGATACTTGACGTATCCTAGGGGAATCTGCTCCGCATGAACGTGTCCATGTTCCGCATGAGAATGAATTTCGAGAGATGCATCTTCGTGGAGCTCATCATGTTGGTGATCGTGGGTTGCAGCACCTGCTATAAGTATAGCGAGACGTAGAAATACGCCTACCTGTGGAAGTGAGTGCATAATTCGAGTAAGGGTTATATTTGGGACGACCGTGGACGGAACGTTGAGAAGGTATTCCGAGAGCAAGAACGGTTATTATAATAATTTCAACAGAGGAACTCCGTACCAGGACGGCACCGTACTGACGTCCTAGGAGGTGGATGGTGGAGCCCATGTGATTAACCCATGTGGGACAATCGAATGATCAATTACGAGAACCCCGGCTACAAAGATAGATCCCATGATGTATACCGCCACTTTTGTTAACAGGTTCTAAACGTGTAGATATGAGTAGAGGCAAGCGCGCTAGGGCCCATATCATGGTTTGACAACGAATCGGAAACAGAGCCGATGGGAAGAGTATAGGTAAGGCGTGCTAGTACGTTGAAATAGAATCGGAAAGAAACCCGATAAAGAGTTACTTTAGAGTGACGGCATATCGGGAAACGGGGCTGCACTGGCAACACGAGGCCCGAGCGGCCGGGATGCTGCAAGAATAAAATCTCGTAAGGCTCGGTGTTGTTCGGTGGTCTAGCCAGCTTTATTGCCTAAACTGGGAAAATTAACCATGCAATAAGCACAGAGAGACACCAGTGTCCTCCAGGCTCTAACGTTGCGGGATGGGTGTGCCGAGTTGCCGGAAACATAAGCTGCGCTAGATCCCAGGGTAGAATTGCACCCAGTGGTACAGCGGATCCCTGGTGTTTTCTTGGAACTGGATCCCATGGTCCATGTCCCATTCATAGAGGGCTACTTGAGTAGGAAATGAAACATTTTGGCCATGCGGCAAAAAAACCCTGATTCAGTGGAACGCATGACTTACGGCATGTTAGTGATAAGAGCATTGAGGACCCACTGGATGGTGGATCTGGCTGGGACCCAACGCATTCCCTTGCCGTAAAGGATTCCGTAACCTCGTATTTTTCCGTATCGAGATACAATGATCACGGCATAATCGATACTTAACGGACTTACCCACTAGTTCGTACTTGTGCACTTGAAGTTGTCCCAGCGGCGACTCGGACGGCGTGGCGATCCAGCCATAAACCCTCGCAATGTCCCGCGATTTGGAACGGGGCGCCAGATCTTGGATCCCTTTACTCCTCCGGCGATAGCGAAATCTGTGACGAGTGATCCCTGGCTGCGTTTTGGGGGCATGATGAGAGTTTGTGTAGAAAAATGAAAGGGGGCCAATTTTCCTGGTTGACAATATTATTTCGAACATGCCAGACACTGCACGCACACCTTTGCTCAATGCAGGCGACGCCGGTGACGACGAAGTGCATAACGACAAGGATGACGGTGGTAGGTTCCAGAGTGAGTTATGGTTGCTCCTCAGAACAACAGTCCCAGTCATGGCAGGTACGAGTTTCTGACGATCAGAGCTTTTCTCCTTTGTCTTATCATGGTGAGCAGCATACACTCTGCAGAATTCGATACAGACAGCTACCGTCGTCGTCGCTGGCCGTCTAGGACCTGATGAACTATCTGCTGCGGCATTCACCATGATGCTTGCCACTGTCACAGGTTTGTTCAATATTATCATTATTCGTTTGCTTACCTCGTGGGATAGGTTGGTGTATAGCGTTGGGAGGTACAACCGCGCTTGACACGCTGGGTTCCCAGTCGTATACCTACTCCGGCAGGAATCCGGCTGCAATATTGCCCCACCTTATACGTTGCATCATTATTCTATGGCTACTTTTGCTTCCAACCATGATGCTTTGGTTTCATGCTGCACCGATCTTACTCCTCCTCGGCCAAAAGGAGCGTCTCAGCTATGACGTCCAAGCCTTCCTGAGGGTATTGATAATCGGTGCGCCAGCGTACATTGGGTTCGAAAGCGTCAAGAAATATCTCCAATGTCAAGGTAATTCTCTAAGCTTTTTTATACAAGTTAGCTTTAACATTTGTGGTTCATCAAAAGGAATAATGCACGCATCGACTCTTATACTCTTATTCACTTCTCCTCTCAACGCACTTCTGTCATATGCTCTTGTCCATCGCACCAGTCTAGGCCTCCTCGGCGCCCCCCTTGCAATATCGATCACGTACCATTTATCATTCCTACTCATCATAGCTTATGCACGATGGGGCCCAGGTCCACGAGATTTTGAGAATGTTTCAGCTACATCTTCTTCAAGCCCTGAATCATATTCTGCGACTTCATCAACAACGATACTCACTCGAAGCCAACCTCCATCGTCGACGGCTAATTTTGACTCTACAACCCAATACAAGTCGACGAAGATAAATTCTACACCGTTGACGCTTCGTGGGGTCCTTGCTCCCGCACCAATGTTCGCGTTTCTCCGCCTGGCTGTTCCTGGAATCATTATGGTAGCAACAGAATGGTGGGCATTTGAAATCGTCGCTCTTGCTGCTGGGCGACTTGGCCGTCTCCCTTTGGCTGCCCAGGGAGTCGTGATGACTGCCGATCAGAGTGCGTTGTCAACCTCTAGTCCATTTGTCACCATTAAATAAAAACCGGCTGACAAACCTGCGTGCCTCAGTATTGAATACGTTACCGTTTGGATTGTCGGTATCTGCCTCGGCTCGTATCGGAAACTTGATCGGTGCCAGGAAGCCGATGCATGCCCGACTTTCAGCACACACTGCCGCATTTCTTAGCCTGTGTGTCGGCGGGCTGATCATGGTGGGCCTCCTCATCGGTCGAAACGTAAGCCATACCTGCCCTAGACATTACGTTGTAAAATCTTGACACGATCCAAGTATTTCGGCTATTTGTTCAGTGATGATATGGACGTTGTGAGACTGGTAGCCAACATCATGCCCCTAGTCGCGTCTTTCCAGGTACGTTTTTTTTTCTTTGAATCCACGATTCATTAATTACCAGGTTGCTTACTTGGCTTGACCTCACAATACAGGTGGCAGATGGCCTGGCGAACTCTTGCGGCGGCGTTCTCCGAGGGCAGGGCAGGCAACATCTTGGTGCAGCATTTAATCTGGTGGCTTATTACGTTCTGGCACTTCCCCTTGGGCTAGCGCTGGCTTTCCGGTTCAACCAGGGTAAGTCCCATAAACTCAATGTGGGCCTTCGACTCACCTTAAAATCAGGGCTCTCTGGTTTGTGGATTGGTCAAGTCGTCGCACTCTTCATCGTGGGTATTGGCGAGTATATTGCCGTTTGGCGTTTTACAGATTGGGAAGACGAAGTACGTCGGGGAATTGAGCGGGTTAGTACGTAGAGGGGTTATACTGGGACAATTCATGGAACTCGGTGAGGAATAAAGAAATAGAAGAAATGTTAATACTCGAAGGGCCCTAATTACCAATGACGTGTTACAGGACCCTACTAACCTGGGTTCAATAGCACAACTTCGTTAATCGTGATATAATGTTTGAAAGGAATATTCCGTCTGGCATAGGAGTCATAGTTGTAGAATCTGTCGTTAAAAGGAGGAGGCCGAAGCGCTATCATCAAGGAAGGGCAGATACTAATAATAGCTGACTGAATTGCGGTTGCAGTATCCATGGTTTTTGACAGAACTTGGCGCTGCCACTGGCTATATTCGTCGATCTCGTCAATTATTTAGTGCTATCTTACAAAAGGAAAGAAGTTTCGATGGGCCAATGGAGGGAGCGGCCTGAAGCATCAAACTTGGCGAAGTATCAGCAAAAAAGCGCGCGAGAGGTTGAAAGAATTTAAAAGGGCGGACCTCAGGCCCTGCCAGTGAGAGTGGATGGAAGAATACGTATCAAATTATCACTATACTCTCACAGACTGCGGAGGCGTGTGTTGTGTGAGAATTGGTGACTGTGTGAAACGCAGCAGCAATGGGTCTCTCATAGTAATATTCATGTTTGGCAGTGGTTCGGCCGAATGGGATACCCCGCCCGCCCATAAATAGGTGGGCGTTCCGCGTTCAGCGCTTTCCCGCCCGTTTTTTCTCCTTCAAACAATAACCAGGGAGCAAGGAGACTTCATCTTTGTGTTATGTGCGGTTACTATTGTAGGTCGGCTTGGCAGTGCGTTCGACGCTGAAGTAAGCAATTGGCTGTCGGAGAATAAATATATGCGGCCCTATCTCTTCTGCCAACGCGTTCATTGGAACTAGCTTCTCGCTCCTTCGCAGCTCGTCATGCTGTTCTAATTAGGGGTATAATTCTCATACCCCACTAACTTTAATTCCGAAAAATATACTTTGGCTCCTGAATCAGGAAATAGTAAGTACTGTGGTGTCAGATTTCTCGGCTAGTCTTTTGAATCGTTGCCGCCCTCAAGTAATATACCTTAAAACAAATGGGGACGTTTTGCAGGCACATCATATCTGGTTTCTGAGCTCGTCAGCATGCCGGCGTGACGGGCTTCTCCACAGATACTTAAGGGATCCACGGTCCACAGTGGCTGGCCGCAACTATCTATCAAATGGGTCTCTCAGAAAAGACATCCCCTACAGACAACACCCGTGACGATGTGCTTTCCGTCCATGATAATAGGAGTGACGATGCGGTGTTGGCTGGTCTGGGCTATAAGAGTGAGTTCAGACGTGAATTCTCGGTGATTTTTGACACTTTATCATCTATGGTTCAAGAAATTTATTGAGATATTGTATCCAAGCTCTTAGAGACCGTCTGTTTTGCGTTCAGTATCATGGGTGTGATTGCCTCAGTATCGTCCACTCTTTCCTTTGGTCTTGTATCAGGTATGTGATTCATGTCCCGCAGCCACTCCTTATCCAAACGAACCATTTGACTAGGTGGCCACGTGGGGATGGTGTGGGGATGGCTCATTCCTTGTCTGTTTGTCATGACGGTCGCAGCATCTGTTGCAGAATTAGCCTCCTCAATGCCGTACGCGTCCAAGCTGTTTCATTCCTTCTGTGAAACTTACCCGCGACATAGAACAAGCGCAGGGCTATACTACTTCGCGGCTAAAATGGCCCCAGAGCGTTATGGCCCACTGGCGAGCTGGTTCACGGGGTGGGCCAACATAACTGGTCAAGTGACACTTGTGTGCTCTATCGATTTCACATGGTGAGTTTTGCCTCTCTCTGCAATTTCTGCAGATCTTGCCATTTGTATGATTCGTGCGTCTGAAAATTTCAGTGCCCAGATGATAACAACTGCTATTGCCGTTGGGTCCGATGGTGCGATATCCCTCGGAGCGGGGCCTACGTTCGGCATCCTCCTCGCAATCCTGTTTGTGCACGGAATCGTATGCAGCGCGGCCACTAAAATTCTTGCACGGTTAAATTTATTCTATGTTATTATAAATCGTATGATTTAGTATCATTAGCACGTGTTGCTATGCTGATGTCTGGTAGTTGGCACAAGCGTCGCAGCTATTATCGCGCTCCTTGTGTCTGCCGGCGACAATAAAGTGTCAACCAAAGACGCATTTACGCTATTTGAGAACAATACAGGTTGGGCAAACAGTGCGTATTTCATGGGTGAATGATCGTTCAGGTTTGAGGTTCTAACCTGGCACATTAGATGGATGGGCATTTCTTTTAGCCTTTACTGCCCCAATGTGGACCCTCACCGGATGTGCGCTGCTCTTTGCCTGTTATGGTATCACAAAGATATTAAAGATAATTATTTGCAGACGATTCGGCAGCACATATCTCAGAAGAGACGTCTGGCGCTGCACGAGCGGCACCTATTGCTATTCTAGTAGGTGTTGCAACCACCTCAGCTCTTGGTATGTAAGAATTGGTTCCTTTGCTCTGAGCTTCACTAATCACATCATTTAAACCATTCCAATGGATCCCATATATAACGTTAACGTGTTCACAAAGGCTGGTTAATTTTGATTGCTGCCTCATTTGCTACAGTTTCGGTATCCGATATTTTGGGTACTGATCTAGCGCTCCCTATGGGACAACTTTTTTTTGATGTTCTCGGAAAGAGAGGAATGCTCACAATCTGGAGTTTCATTATCGTGGTTCAAGTTAGTTCCGTTTCTATTGTCCCTGCATGCGTAGTGTATTGTATATTCAGCCTGATGACACGTCATTATAGTTTGTTACGGGAGCGGCTCAAGGCGTTGACGCGTCCCGCGTCGTATATGCGTTCGCTCGTGATCACGCACTTCCAGGCTCTCGATTTTGGCGCCAGATGAATGTGCATACACAGACACCGGTCAATGCGGTGTGGCTTGTGATGGTGAGTCAGTAGAAAACTGAGGCCTTACGTATGGGTCCTGGGATGGCTTGCTCGCAACGAGTATCTTCTGGATCCAGCCCAGGATTCTCAGATATTTCGCTTTTCTAGGTTCTGGCTGGTATATGCGGCGTCCTTGGGTTTTCTGAGGCAGCTCTGACCTCCCTAGCAGGGTGCGTATTATCTTCCTTCAAAATTATATTTGAGAAACAAACGCCCTCCCTCGCAGCGCCGCTGTGATAGGACTGTATCTTTCATATGTGGCGCCAGTCTTTCTGCGCATCACATCTGGTCGGGACAAGTTCATTCCAGGCCCCTTCTATCTCGGAGCGTGGGCGGTGCCTGTCGGGGCCATCGCGTGCGCATGGGTTTTCTTCATAACCACGTTACTGGTATTCCCACCAGTGAGCAACCCCGGAGTGAACGAAATGAGTACGTGATACCGCTTAGCACTACGGACAGCTCGCTCCGGTGCTGATTAATCTGTTTCTTTTTTCTTGGTGCATGTTGTAGACTATGCCATCGTGATTGTCGGTGGTGTGTTTGTGCTCGCAGGCGGGTGGTGGATTGTCGACGCTCGAAACTGGTTCACGGGCCCTGTCGTCACCCTTGAATCAGGCACGACGCTAACAGATCGAGAAAACAGTGCTGAGCCAGGGACTTCCATGCTGGAGAAATAACCCATCATTATAAAATGATATTAGATTATTACTGTAATATAAACGTCGAGCAAGATACGATGCATAATCGAATGATTTCCAGCCACTAATTTAGACTGGCTTAGTGTATAACTAAATAAATCAGACAGCTGAATGGCACACCACACGAACGCTTAGAGAGAAAGATATTCGACCCATACAATAACCCAACATTTACAAAATTGGGTTTACAAAACTGGCACAAGGTACATTATATACTTCACCGACTTGATGTGAAAAACCCTGCAGGGTGTGTTCATGCTGAGAAGTCCTTTGACACAGGGGTAACGGTTATATATTTGAATTACAGAGACCTGCCATTTTAGTGGATAAATAAATGGTATTGTGTTTGTCATGTGCTTCAACGAGCGCAGCCCCCTCAATTTGCTTCAAATTGCCTTTCCGTAGCCGCCCTTCTCATAGAATGCATTCATGCGCGTCAAGATTTCGTCAAGGGCGTTCAACCAGGTGCTAAGCTCCGCGTCCACTTTTTCCGGAGGAGAACCAAGCTTGGAGTAGAAGTCTGCACGATATGGACAGGCTTTCATAGCGAGCTGAACAAGGAATTATAATCCTTAGTATCGCTCCGATGAAATGATCGCACGGAGTCATGCTTAATTAGACACACCGCAAAGATTGGCTTCACGACAAAACTGTGATACTTCTTAAGCGTTCCTTCATATGATTTGTTGAAGCTGGCCGAAAGTTCCTCCTCCTTATTTGCGTGAGAGTTTTGGAGGGCAAGCGATGTGAAGTTGAGACCTCTGCAGAAAAAAAGATGAGAGGGACGTAATGAAGTAGGCCGAGCCTGGGCGGACCTCAAAAGCCACATCAGTCCCTCTGTCGCGGTCTGCTTCTTTTCTGTTTTCTCGTTTACCACCAATTGCTCAAGCGTAGCGGACCCGGTGGGTGTTGCATTGTATCGCGTTCGGACTTTCTACTCACAATCTTGAGCTTGGATCAAACGGCAGAATAAACCATACCGTAATGTTTCCATTCAGGTCACTCTGAACTACCGAGAAAGCTTTTGATCCAAGCAGATCTACATGCCTAATTAGTGGGATTCCAGATCTAAGATTTACCTCGACGCACCAAACAAGCCTACAAGACCCTCAGAGGCTTCCAGGAACGCGACTGTATCAACGCCAGCGTCTGTGACAGGCACGTCCGCGAAACTCTACGAGTAATCAAGTTATGTACCAGACAACATGCTTCAAGGACAAGTGAAAATGCATACCTTCTTAATGGTATCAAAGTAAGTGGTCATGGCGGTTTGGAACAGGTGATCTGGAAATGATTTCGATCAAATATCGATGCCATGGCAATTAGACGCCCGCTGTACCCCACTCGGTCGGGCTCCGTAGTTGGAAAGGTAACAACTTAGAGCCCGTACGGTAAGGGAACCACTCGCAACCCCATATGTAATTTAGTGGACAGACTAACAAATGGTGTCAATGCAAGCTGACAAAAGCAACTTATAGAACATTGGGGAGCCTACTGGTAGTAGTACTGTATAACATAGGTATATTACATGAAAAATTCACGGATAATCTGAAATATGTAATGTCAATTACGATGTTTTCTGACGTTGTTTAATGGACTGATAAAGCTCTTGGGTTGCATATTCGGGATACATAGGCTGATACCCAAGGGCAATAGCCATCCAAGCTAGAATACCGTCAACCACCGCGTCCAACTTTCTCCCAAGCTTGCCGGTCCAAATCGGAAGCAAACATATCCGTGTGTCATACGTGTAGAAGGTCAGATTGACCTGTAAGATATCCCTAACCCCCAGCCGTCCAGTATCTCGAAATCTAGGTGAGTCTAGCAAGACAGAGTTCATAACCTGTGGCCATGTACATCGACACCCCATCATTAAATATAGTCATGGACATGTAGAACGTACCCTGAACATTAACTCTTTCTCAGGATCTTGAGGATTCGTGCTCTCCCAAGCGATGATCGGTTTGTCAGGAGGGGCTTGGGCATAAATCGCATGAACTGTTCCCCGAGGAATGACTATTTCGCCCGAAGATGCATCGTGTTTCGTTTTGATTCCATTCTGGGTGATGTATATTTCTCCCTCTTCGATGTTAAATAATTCGTCATGCGTGATATGAAAATGTGGAGGCACTTCCAACACCCTGTATTCACGTAAGTAAATTAATATAAACAAAAACGTAGAAGGTTCAGGAACTGGTTCAAGAACTCACGAGCCTGGGGCAATATACACCTTCACAGGATACGGGGGCTTGGGAGACTGGTCCGGCTTATAGAACGACATGGCGTCTTTGCCACGCGCTACGATCGTATCTAAATCTCTCGTCACTGTCCTGTGGAATTGCGGCATGAGGGAGGCTAATTAGCATACCATGACTGTAGCGAAGTTATTATATGCGGGAAGCTGACGTGGCGTGGGTAATAGAAACCGTCTCTGTTGCCGAGACTGACAGTTCATCTCAAGTGGGAATACAAATCAAATACATCTGATAATACCATGGGATATCCATCCTGTCTTTTCTATACCTATCAAGGGATACTGTTCATTTAGTTCCCAGATACAAAGGTCGATACATGTCTCTGAGGATTCTGCTTGGTCTTCGCAAGTTTTTTTTTTCGGACCTGCTGTGCCAAGTTAAGGTCAAGATTTGGTCGCACTAGGCTGCCGTAGTAGCTGAGTCGCCGGCCGCGTTCCTCTTAACCTCTTCTTATTCCGTCGACTTTTGGAATTGAGACCGTCTTGTTCTCGAGCCTCCCTTTGATTAATGCTCTGTATTTTGTGCATAAAAGTGGCACTGCTGGCCTCGTCTTGTTTTCTCTGGATCTCACCCTCCTCAAAGGTCAGCACTGCTTGATTTGAACTAACTGTGATTGGGTAGCGCATCTGACAATTTTCGCAGAAATGAGTAGGTCGTTCCCAAATCTCAGAGGGAATGGTCTGTTGGACAGTGACAAGAATAATCTAAGTACGTGCTATGCATGGTACAACTGCACTCACGTCATCATTTTGGTTGGAAAGGGCCGATTCGATGATAGTCATCATCCTTAAACGGCTCGCCATGCCAGTCGACCCCTGCCTGATCCCCAATACTCCCCGCCCGAGCAAAACATCCGGGTCGAACGAGACAATATCAGACCACGATAAGCCGAGAAACGCTCGAGCACGGTTTCCGGTTTTGAGACTCTTGTCTTTACCGAAGAGGCAGCGTACACACTTTTGCATATCTTCCAGCGGCATGGGAGGGCGAATGTATGGTCCAATAGGATTTTCAAATGATTCTAAGGTCGATATGCCTGCAAATTCTGAAATGTCGGAGGTACTGTCAGTGACGGCATTGAGATTTTGACGGTCGTCTGCGAAATCTCCTGCGCTCGTGAATTGTGAAGAAGCGTGACCGTCGACTGAACTCGTGGCAACAAACAGGGACCCTCCAGGATTGAGCTCCGTTTCAATTGGCGATTCGGGAGGGGTAAGAGTAATGATAGGCCATGATAGAATAGGCAGAGAGACACTTTTATGTAAGAGAGGTTGCGGAGCATAGTCCTTTGGCGTATAAAGTCCGAGACAATTATTCACAGGTACCTCCAGCGCTTTGTCTTCCAGAAAAGAAGCACGGAAAAAAGAATTCGTCGTAAGAACATTCTGACTCTCTTGACGCAGCGGCACAGGATCCTGTGTCGCATATTTCAGTCTTTCTAAAGCAGAAACTTTGTCTCTGGTTGCAAGTCGCCGTTCTTTTTCAGCTGCAGCAAGTAAACGCAGAGCAGTAGAAAGCTTCTTCCGAGCAGATTCCATCTCTTTCTCAGCAGCAGTACGACAGTCATTCAGATATACGGCGCGTCGCCCCAGGTAATTTCGTTCCTCAGCGAGTCGTTTGTCAAGTTCTATGCGCTCCTCCGTAAGGTCTTTGAGTTGCGCCTGAGCTGAGACCCGATTGCGCAACACATCTTGTAAATCCTTCGGTAACTTGTGATCTGAACTGAAATTAGCTGGCGCTTCCTTATAAGTAGTTCTGGCGTCTTCAATCGTAAGTTGGGAAACCAGAGTTGCTAATTTGCTGGGGAAAGGTGTAACCTGCTCGGCAAGGAGCTCCGAACTAGTTTCGAGCCTAAAATCTTGATCGTCAATCTTGGATCTCGCTCGCTTGTCTTGTGTGTTTACAAATTCGGAAGGAACGTTATCTTCGTCAACGCTTGATATTACCCTGGCGTGAGTAGCTGCGGCTGCAACGTGACGAACGAATGTGACAGCAAGCGAATTAACGAAAGTGTTTGAGAGATGTCTCCCACCAAGTGCCAAAGCTTCCAGTTTTTGCGTGATTTCCGGCAGAATCTCTTCCTTTATCCCGCGCGTTACCCGCCGAGACCCATCATATCGTGCGAGCCTCATTGGTTCAACCATACCAAGCAGCTTGTGCTTCAGCACCATCTTACAGTCATCTCTAAGAACTGTTAATTCGGTGATCCATTTCATCTTCAGCTCCTCTCCATTGCAAGCAGCCATTGCCGGTTGGACGAATCTGAGCGGAGTCGTTGGGACAAGAGTGAGACACTAATGTGCGCGGAAGGATTCTGTTGCTTCTATACTCGTGAGAGACGCTGTTGATGGACTAGACCTTTCAACAAAAAGTTGAAACTCACGCTGAGCAATGAAGATGGGGACCGCTGTAAACCGAAACAGCAAGTTTGTAAAACGCAAAATTAGCTTACATTTTCAACACGAATAAGTAGCTACCTTTACTACTGTTTGTGTGACTGACAATTGCACACAGTCTCAGGATGAAACCATGGAGAGAAGGAAGGAGGTAAACACGTCCAGGCGACCAAGCAAGCGCCCATAGGATCAAACTTTCACACCAAATATAATTACTATGTATGACGAAGCAAAACACAACGATACGAATCAAGAAACCAGGTACATACTACACGGCGCATCTGGTACATAGCTAGTATGATCAGACAGTCGACCACGGAGTTTGTTGATATTTCAAGAATTTAAACGCTTCGCAGATATACTGCTCTTTTTCTCCCAACTGAGAACACAAACAAGAAATCATAAATCATATCGGGACGCTTACATTCAGGTATAGGTCTTTTACGTCGATCTCCTAGCATGCACATCTTTTAGGTATGTGATTGAGATTGTAAAAGAGGTTGGAAGCGCGACCAAGTGGTAAGTTATCAAGAGTACCGGGTCCGAGTCCATAAATGGCGCACATTGTTGGATGGGCAGGGGTCGGGCCTAAGTATACGTAGAACCTGTTTCTCACGTGAAACTATAACCTTTGGTAGAAGAAATTGACCCCAGCCCACATGTTTAAGGATAGGGGTGGCCACCCCAACAATAGTAAGCCGTGATCGTTTGTGTCAGAAAACGGTTGCATATCAAAAGGTGAACACGCAACATGGATCCCAGAGATTTTACATTTTAAGCCTCTAAGCGGAGTAATAAAATTTGCAAGGACCGACATCGCACCTGGGTTGCACAGCGAAGCAATGTATTCACCAGGGTTAATGCGTTAGCATAAACTCACCGAGCCGCGGACACAAAATCTGAACTGAAATTGACAAAGGAGGAATTTTTCCTTTGTTCCCCTGGCGTTCGCCGAGTCGCGTTTCGACTTTTGGGATTTT
This sequence comes from Ramaria rubella, assembly GCA_015039355.1. Lineage (NCBI taxonomy): Eukaryota > Fungi > Basidiomycota > Agaricomycetes > Gomphales > Gomphaceae > Ramaria > Ramaria rubella. The sequence goes on along the minus strand of MU134424.1, from coordinate 74,253 downwards.
CTTGGGATTTTGACACGTTCCTGAAGTTACTAGAGATTCCTCTTTCCTTCAAATTGAATGGCTCAACGCGTTTCAAATTCTGTGAAGGCTGCGTCAATGGATAATGGGCAACGATTGGCAGAGGTATATCAGGATATCCACAGCGACAAAGGCGTGGCATCATCATTTTATGCAGAAACAGGGAGTCTCACCCCCTTGTAATACTTAAAAATGTCCTTTTAGTAGCCTCCTATAGATTTCAATGTTGACTCATAAATTGTAATCATAGCGCGGGCGTTCGCTCAGCCCAAACCAAGCCCCTCCACATACCGTGCGGGAAGGGTTTGGAAGGACCTAGGAGTTCGCTCAGTGATGTCTCTACCTTTAAAATTTGGTGTAATTGAATTGCCGGATACGGAGGGGTTCCACGCACTAAATTATGATTTTAGAGCAAGGCGAGCAATGATAGCTGCTCTGAATTTCCCCGTGCGCCAATGGGACGTGACTTGGTCCCGCCTCGATGTAGGCATAACGTGGGCGAGATCCTTAGCGTCTCGGATTAAACGTATTCTTTGTGTGTGTAAAATGTATGAATTGTACTGGGTCTATCGAGGCCATTGGGAATTTGCAATAATATCTATCCCGGGATACTGGGGAAAGATGCACGATGTCGTGCGTATTAGTCAACCTTTATGTAATTGACTATTCGTAAAACCAGAAGCAATATAATGTGAAAAGCGAACATCTGGGATTTACTTACCATGGGCATCCTACATTATGCAGCACATCGTCCTAAGTAGCTCTTGAAGAAAATCTGAGGCTGATCGGAGTCGAGTTCGATCTTGTAGCGACACGTTTACTGCTGGAATGTAGAGTGTGATGGATAGTGGGTGCAAGTGTGATTATCACGACGTCGTCCACTTCCTACAATCAGTTCAAGTTGTATTGGTCCGTCACTGTCAGCGTGAGTCAATCCGACCAGAGAACATGCTGCGAATCTTCAAGTATGAGTCTTCGAGAGGTAGATACAACATATCTTTCTGATTACTAAATACTCGGTATGTAAGTGGTGTGAAGTAATAATTTGAACTTGACCTACAAATGGAGCATGCAAGGACCTTGTGCTTCATACCTACCGTGACACTGAGATTCAAATCATCATCGGCGAAGGCCTGTCAAGTTGTCAAGGAGACATTAGGTCGGTTTGCCAGTTATGAACGCGAGCAACATGAGGTCTAGGTTTTGACGATACGTACATCGAGGCAAGTATATAGGATGGAAGGATTGCACACTCGGGTAACGCCAACATCTACAAAGTCTTTTGAATGAACGGGAGCTTGAAGGTCGGTCCGAGTCCGTCTCAATAGAATAGTAGTCTAGACCAAAATGCGAACCTGTGATATTCTGTTGATAGCTGACTGCAGTACTACGTTTCCTCGCTGGGCTGCAGCCTTACAAAATCGTTGACTAAAACTCATCTAGAGTGATCCGGATGGTTGTCTGTACTCTGCGATCATTGCATATCACGTGCGAAGCTTGTCACGTGATCCAAAAAAGATCTTAACCTTGTTGGCACCGACTCCGAACCACACACCCCGTAGCGGAAAAGACCTTTGCACATTTGCTACACAACAATGCACGCAATACCAGGTGGTGTATCATGTATCAATGCCTACCTATCGTTCCGGAGACGTAAGATGACCAACCCACGAAGTTGGCGCGATTCATTTGCAGTTTCACAAATTCTATTACTCGCTTTGAGGCCTTCGCTAAGGCGCCGCATGTATAAAGGGTGGACTCTGGCCGGCGCCCTTTCAAAGATCCCCCTCCTGCTACCCTTCCGCGATGCGGTTCTTCACCGCACTTAACGTTCTTTTCGCTACTCTCTCTTCAGCACAGGTCGCCCTTGCACGCCCAGGAAATGATTTCTTCAGCCCCAAGAGAAAAACTTCCATCTTCTTCCGTAAGTTTTTGAGTGGTCTGCAGCTCCAGGTTTCAACGGGATTATTCATATCAATCTCTTAGACCCCCAAGCCCAACCTCCATTGCCAAGCAAAAGTCAGGCATCGCAAGCTGCAACGGCGAACTCTCTAAACCTGACCGATGTTCAGGGTGATATTCTGTAAGCTCAAAGGCAACCTATTCTTTCTTTAGCATCTTAGCATCTTACCATCATGCATTAGTGTTGGCATGAAAAAACAGATGGAGCTCTTTTTCTTCTTCACTATCACGGATGGTTTCAGTTTCCAGCAGGCTTTGGGTAGCAAGATCTATAACATCATTACGAACACGAACCAACTTCTGGACGTCAACACTCAACCCATCACCGCTGTTAATATTGCCTTCTCCAACAGGGGTCTTTCTGCCCTTGGTATCTTTGAAGATTTAGGTGACTCTGACTTTCGGTCAGGCCAATTCTCAGACGCCTCCAATCTTGGCGACCCGGGGACTACCAATTGGGTCAATGCATTTACTGGTTCAAATATACACGGCGTGTTCCTGCTTGCGTCGGATTCTTGGGATCATGTGAACGCGACGCTTTCTCAGATCCAGTCGGATTTGGACGGGTCCATCCAGGAGGTATACAGTCTCCAGGGTGCGATGCGCCCAGGCGACCAAGCTGGCCATGAGCGTAAGCATTCCCTCGGAACAGTTTTCTCTTTTCTGGTATTGACCTTGACTGGGCAGACTTCGGATTCATGGACGGTATCAGTCAGCCCGGCGTCCAGGGTTTCACTGCAAACCCTATGCCTGGTCAAACCGTAGTGGACGCAGGGATTATACTGCTCGGTGAAGATGGAGACGATGTCACCCGCCCTGACTGGGCCAAAGACGGCTCCTTCCTCGCCTTCCGCCAACTCGATCAGCTCGTTCCCGAATTCGAAAAGTTTCTCAACGATAACCCTATCCAAGAGTCAAACCTTACCGCTGCACAAGGCTCGGCCCTCCTTGGTGCGCGCATGATGGGACGCTGGAAGAGTGTAAGTCCTGTTCTCTTACTTTTACGTAGCACAGGTCTAACGCTATCGGTCACCTCTTTCAGGGCGCGCCTGTGGACCTCGCTCCTCTCGTCGACGACCCTGAGCTCGCAGCTGACCCCACTCGCAACAACGATTTCACCTACGCTCATCCCGGCGCTAACCTCCAGTCTGATCAGTCCCAGTGCCCATTCTCTGCACACACCCGCAAGACTGCCCCTCGTGCTGATTTCAATCCTACGAATGTCGTCAACCATATCATCCGAGCGGGTATTCCGTACGGTCCGGAAGGTAAGCACTTCCTTTCTTGCCCACGTAGTATAGGTTATGTTAATTCTTTCTTGTAGTCACCGCGCAGGAATCGCAGTCAAGCCAAACCAGTGTGGAACGCGGTCTTGCGTTCGGTTTGTGTCTCGCAGCCTCGACCTGTGAACGTGACTAATATCGGAAAACAGTGGCTTACCAGTCAAACATCGGCAACGGCTTCAAGTTCATCCAACAAAACTGGGCAAACAACCCCAGGTCAGTATTCCGCGTCCAAGCTTGATATTCGTCACTTATCACCCTTACCCAGCTTCCAATTTGGCAAGAACGAGGCCCCAGGTTTCGACCCTATCGTTGGCGCCAACGGTGGACAATCCCGCACCGTGGCCGGGCTAGACCCTACGGACCAGTCTAAGAGCATGACGCTAGTTCAAGACTTCGTCGTCTCTCGAGGTGGAGAATACTTTTTCTCCCCGTCCTTGTCTGCTCTCAAGGGCAGGCTCTCGGGTTCTTTCTGAGCTTCATCATTTCCCTATTTGGACTAGTATTGTGACAGATTCGGACCTTCTATCTTACACGCATAGTAAGCATTTGGGAATGCTGTAGTTCTGGTTTCCTTCATATGACTTGCATTGTGTCTGGGGCCGCCTGGATGGATCATGGAACCCTTTTGATTTCTGGAAATCTTTGTATTTGACTCTTATGCATCGCCCTTGGGCATTCAGTACTGTTTTAAAACTTACATTCCAGTTTGGTACCAGACTCTACCTACCAGAAGAGAGCAAAATTCAAATATAAGTATTTCTTTGTCCAAAAAGCTCTGGAAGTCTTACGTACCGAGTTCAATCGTTTGTGCAGCATTGCGTTTCACACTGTTCTTCCAAGTTATGGGTCAACTGGAAATTGACCTCACACATACGTATTTTCTCAGCTCTCTCCTTGATTCGGTCACCCCATCGACCGTTACTCTTCCGGACCTGAAGGACTGGGACTTTTTGGAAAAAGAAATGTTTGTCGCGCGTGGCACCACTTCTCTCCGTTACTTGAATCTCACGGAATCGTGTTGTTTGATACCCCAGTTTATGAATCGAGACCACTTCCTCCAGACAGGCCACCTCGAGACTCTTTTCATCCGAGGGACGAAGAGGGTTTCGTCTATAGATCGGGAAGGCCTTCAAAGCTATCCACGTTTGCACATGTCGTAAGAATTCACGATATTTAGGCCATTCATCTCGGTACTAATGTTATTGAAAAGATGCCTATTGGATACCTGGGGCTTGATCGATTCATCGTTTTGGCCGTAATGTTCACGTCAAAGCTGTCTCCTTCGAGCGCAGAGCTCCGAGTCATCCAATCCCTCACTTCTGATGCACTTCGGCTCGATCCTTGCAATCATACTGTCCCCGTTTTATCAATTATACCAGCTGCGGAATGGGCGTTCATTGTGCAGGCATGGTGGGGAAGCAGTTGGAGGGATCCTACCTCAGATTTAAAAGTAACTCGTGAACTAATAGAGGTCGGTATCTACCGTCGTGTTTCAAATTCACACCTGACTATCACACAAGGACTAGCCTTCATGCATGATAATGGTATTGCGCATGGAGTACGTTTCGTTTTAACCAACTGCACCGCTCGATGATGATGCTAACACAAACTGTTTGTTAGGACATTCACCCTGGCAACATATTGTGCAACATGAAAACATACGAACATTACCCCTCTTTCCTGTCTTTCAAACAAGCTTCGACTTTCGTCTCGGCTTCATTGACTTTGGCAGCGCAGTACAATTTCCTCGACTCGATGCGCCTGATCACATCGTTTCCGAACTCCAGACTGCCCCGCCGAGCTGTTTTGCTGCTCCTGAGCAGAATGACAAGAATTTTAAACCGTATGATATCTTTGCAGCAGACGTTTATAACCTGGGGAAAGTGCTTCAAAGAGTACTGGATGAATCTTCGATTGAGGTATTCAAGTTTAACCTGGGGAAAGTGCTTCAAAGAGAACCGATTGAGGTATTTGTAACTTTATTCAAAGGCATACCATTCAATGACATTCTCTGGCACATTCGTGGCCCAATTGTCGTGCCCTCAGCTTACACAAGTCTGCTGCAACACATGACAGTGGAGAAGCCTTCCAGTCGTATCACGGCTGCGGATGCACTTAAAAGTCTTGAGGAGATGAAATCCTGACGGCAGTTTCAGCAGCAACTTTGGAATAGAAACGATTTCGGTTTCGTTTGTGTCTTTGCATGGTCGTGCGACAGTGTATCTCGCGTGACATTTGCGTGACATGTCGCGATGGGAGTGACATTCGGAATTTTTTCCGCTATATATCGTAGTGTGAATGTATTACTACAGCTGACTATTCTGGGGCCCCATACAATGTAAAATTAAAACTGGCGTGAATCCATTGATATTAGAAGGCTATAATACATAGGTGGAAACGGCGCAAGTACAGGTAACAGAGAGGTATCATGCTATGATGACTACAGGGATAATGGAGAATGTAAGTCTAAACAAGTGGGCTATAAGGATACGAGACGTGTGGTGTGGTGAAACAGAAAGGATACAGTGTGAACGTACAGACAGAAAAATCGAGAAAATAAAAAAAGAGACGGAATGTGTCCATGTTCACGTCATCAAAAAGCGATCCCTCTCAATCCCTCTTTCTCAAGCTCATCAAAATCTCTTGGGATCCAGGATACCGAAACACCAGAGCCTGAGCACGCCGTGTATCTGCGACTATCAGTATCTGGCCGCCGCATGCGAACTTCCTGGGTCATCGCGGCTTTCACAGTCACGCTTGAATCATCTGAACTGGACGAAGAAAGTGCAAACGCAGAGGAAGTTGATGATTCTAGTGGAATAATGGTTGATGCCGATGACGACGCTGTTGTCACATATCCAGAGATGGAATACAAAGAGGACGAAGAGGACGTGGCAGAGGGGAGCACAAACCCATGTGGAGATCCTATGAGGCCAGTACGCCGAGCATGTGTATATCCATCGTTCACGTATAATGCGCCAGCTTCATCCTCCGCCTCCGTATCTGCATATTCACTCTCCGAATCAATGGTTGGAGAAGCGGCCTCTATTACAATAACGGGCGCAGCACCCTCGTTGCGGGGACTGGATGCTGCGGATGCGAGGTATGGTAATACCGGGGTAGTGTACTCTTGTTTCGGACTCGGAGCAAGGTATGCTAATACGGGACTGGGATTTAGCGATCCATTCTTGGCTGGCGGGACATGGATGCGAGGGGAAGCAATACCGCCGTAGACGGACTGAGAAACTGACACGCGTACGTCTGTAGTAGCGTTGTTACTTTTCGGTTTCGTGCTGCCAGTATGGGATGTGTGCACGGGGTTATGTATCCGTGTGCGCATGTTTACGATATTGGCCATGTCGGGTGAAAGCATGCCGGGGGAACTGGGGGGTTTCTGTCGAAAACGCATGGGACGATGTGGCGCAGGTGGTTCTTGGACCTTTCGTTTATGATGCTGCTCGTAGCTCTGATCTCGACCACGAGGTGGATTGATGATTGCCATTGGGTGTGAGATTGCCAGCCCAGCATTTTTGAATGGGCCAGTGTACTGATCTAGTCGTTGGTGTAGCGGCGCAGGAGGGAGGTCAATCAACTGCGGGGATTGTGTTTGTGGAAAGTGAGGAGAGACGCGACTAGGCGCAGTGACGAATCCTGCGGCTACGGGCGGAGGCGTTCCGAACGGATTATCGAAATTCTGTGAGGAACGTCATGAGATCCGTCCAGATAATAAAGGGGTCGTGGTGTTTGATGATGAGCTGGAAGAGACACTCACAGCTATCTTTTTTACCTCCCCTTCTGGGCCACCTTCTGCTAAATTGATGTAGCGAATCACGGGTGGCTCCGGATTACCAGAAGCGCCACGATGAGCTCCAACGCCTGCCAGTCCAGCCGTACTATGGATACTCGTCGCATAGGGTGCGCTCTCTACCTTTCTAAAGCCTCCATCTCTGTCACGTACCACGCCCGAGTGGCTCGTACCAAAAAATGAGGAGATCCGTGTGCCTCCTCTCTCTTTGGTATACGAGTTGAATTTCTGATGACCAACGACCGGTACCTCGGGTAGAATCTTATTACCAAACAGTCCGCGGACTCGGCGCGATCGTCTCCAACGGATGGTGATAAAAAATCCTAGTATGGTGAGTGCCGGTACACCAGCTAGCACGCCGATGAGAGCATATCGTATCTTCGGTGCTTCAGCGGAGTTGCTTGTAGCCGTTGCGGCCGGTAGAGCTTGTGAGATGCTTGTCTGTCCACTAATAAGATCTGTACCTTGCAGTGCGGAGGAAGGTTCCGGAAGGAGATGCTGCTGAGAGGGCAAACCTTGTGTCTGGGAAGGCGCGGGTGTGGATGCTGCAAAGGAAGACGCAGGCTGCAACTGGGGAGTTTCTGATAACGAGGGGATCCCGGAAACGAGGCCTTGAGGAATAGCCTGTTCCGGTGTGGCGTGCGTAGGTGAGGGTCGATTTGCATGGGCAATGGCTGGAGCAGATCATTTTTATACCACCTGAAATAGAACAGAGTATAGGAACATACGGGAAGGAGTAATTGTTTGAGGCGTGACTACAGCCTTGACCGCGGACGATATCTGCGAGGTCGTCAGAAGCCCCACCGGAGGAATGGCATTGGCCTTGTCTTGTCATATGAGCGTGTCAGAAGTTCTCAGAAACACCCTCTCCAATGTTGTAACGCACCATTAGAAGTATCCTGCAAAGAGGGGGCTCCAATGGCGGCGTGACGAAAGACAAGTAATACTGCAACAAAAAACATGTCGTAGTGCATGGCTTTCCTGTGATTCCATGCAATATCTACGCTGAAGGTCTTCTCGGATAGGGTGTCAAATGCTGTGGACTAGTGAGCAATAACGTGGCTGGCGGCCTTCAGGCCAATGAGCTGGACATGGTGGCTGCCGTTGAACGCGATCGGGCTAGTCACATGACTCAACGGACTAACGAACTGTTACATAAAAACCGTGCGTATTCAGGTGAACATCGCGTCGGCTGAAGCTCAAACACCCACACGTCTACGGATAGATGTGCCAAACCTTTTTGTTCAGTCGCTACCTAAACCGCGTCTTAACGAAAAGGTAAGACACTCCAAACGACTCATACGTAGATGTATATTAACCTATTATTACAGAACTAACTACTAGTCTAGGTAATACAAGAGTCGCTACCTAAACCGTCTAGTTTGAATACGAACACCATCTCTGAAACGAGTGCTCTGTTCACTTGTCCGAACGTAGTTCACTTCAACGTCCCACCTATGATGAACGCGCGCACTTGCTCTCAAGTCTCAAACAAATACTACGAGTATTGTTTTCTCGCCACCCATGAGCAACCAAGCACCAGGTCGAATCCCGCCGCATGTACAATATTCGCTGCCTTCTAAGGATAATTCGCGATAAAGACTCCAAGCCAGAAAGACAGCTGACTCGGAACAACTGCTCGATCTCAACTCGAAGTCCCGCAAGTCTACCTCAACTTGTATCGCCTACGCCGCCACGCCACTTGTAGCACTGACCGACCCGCGCACTGCGACGGCATGCAAGCTTGTCTCTCGGCAAGCTCTGACCACTCTCAGCTAGCCTCACCTACACTTTCGCCCACACCAGTGCGGACCCGATCTCTGCACAGAACTCTTTCAGGTATTTCTGCATTGCGTCGGCCTCTAATGCAAGTGGGAATAGCACTATATAGAAGACGTCCTTGCGGTCTTCTGCACCCGCAATGAATGCCATACTGGAGTTATTTCCTTTTTAGGACACCTGAGTTGCCGGCCCGGGACAGTTCAAGAAAACATAAGAGCGGTATCACATAGCTACAGAAAGCGACGACGGTAACGACTGGTAACGCAAACAAGTGTAGAAAGTACTGAAAAACAAGAACGGTGCGCGATCAGACCTTGAAGAGCTTAGTATTGTAGTTCGGCTATTATCAGGCGTCTAAATCCTCCGTTCCTTTGTCTATCCTCTTCCCTCTTCAACACAAACTATTTAACATCGTCAACATTTCGGAGTAGACCGCACTGTTCTACGAATCCCTCGTCTTCTCTGGCAATATCGTTTTCCACTCTGAGCGGGCTGCTTTCGTTGCTGCGTCGCGTCAGTACCCACAAACGCCCACGCATATATTTCTCCTCACTCTTTGTTGCAAAAAATTTCAGCAACTGTTCTGATACGTATACGTATCCAACTAGACCTAATCTACCAGTATTATGAGTTCTAACATTGGGTCTGTTCTCGGACTAGATGTCGGGTTTCCCGGGCCTTATCCCATTGTGACCACTGGATCTATTCCTCCTCCGCCTTTCCGCCACTCAACAGATTACAACAAGCCTATCTTCGTGACCGAATCCCTTTCTCGAAATGCTTCTCTAAACTTCAACCCAGAGGAGTGTGATCTTGCTACGGGGCCAGGCACTACCAATCGCGCTAAGATTTCTGGCTCAGAGGTGAATATTACGCTACTACCGTATTTTTGTCTTCCAATCTATTCTTTCTGTCATATAGATTCCCCTAAATTCATTACCACAAGAACCTGGAGAATTTTTCGAAGATCCTTTGAGTCTGGTCGGAGAGGAGCTCCATCATCACGAGGGTTATGATGACGAGGATGAGATTACCCGCAAAAACACAGACCCTGTCCTGATCAATCATAATCGTAACCCAACGACTCCCACTACAGGTTTAACATCATCTCGAACTCTTCCTTCATCCAGGGCATCCAGCAACCTCGTGACTCCGTCTCCTGCACATGGCACGTCTCTTCCGGATAATAATGGTTCGTGACGAATGCACGTCCCGTCTAAATATTCAATTGTAATTCATGCAAACAACCAAGGTAAAAAATGGCGACGGTCAAATCAAGTCGACTCTCGAATTAGTTCGCCATCGCGCTACAGGATAAAGGACTTGGATGGTTTAGCAGAGCAACACAGTCCGATATTTCAAGATTCATCGACCTTACCCCAGTTCCCAATAAAATGGCCAGCAGATATTCCCCATCATGGGTCACCTAATGCGACAGAACAAGTTTTAACATCGTCTCACTGGGACACGGCCGTGGAAAGTTCATCGCGCAATAGTTTACCCTTGAAGCTTTCAAGGTTAACCATAAAGAATCCCCCTTCTCACGATACACCCGTTGAAGACGCTCCAATCCTTCTATCAGCCGCTTCCCCTGTCCCTAATCACTTCAACTCTCCAGAATATTCCTCTATCCCCATTTCTGATCCCGAACCTGAACCGTCTCCTTATTCTGCTTCCCTACGTGACTCATTCCTTGCCTCTGAAAACCCCCAAGCATTTAAAGCTGGCATTTCCGAGAAAAGAATAACGGATAAATATGCCACCTCGTTGTACAAGCAGCCGCGGCAGGATAGCAAGGATGCTCCAGAGCCAAGGCCTTCAAATTCCAAGTGTCCACGATCTGGAAAGAGAGGGGATGACTCTAAGGGGAAACTGCTCTATTCGAAGGGCATGTCATCCAATACGGCTCAAGCAACGTATACCAAGCATGAACGGGTCTCACGTCTCCGAACTCCCCACCCTACCGACTTCGCCGATTTTAGCTCCGATATGGATCCCTCATTATTTTTCCAGCTTGATCCTGTTCCCAAGCGTAACGCGGCACGGCTTTCAGAGGCCAGATTGAACAGAATTACGGCTCCCAGTCCCCCACTCGACCAAGTTCAACAGTCTGAGGAAGTGGGACTTACAATCACCGAATGGGGGGGTTCCGCCACTCTATTGAAACGGATACGGAAAAGCTCGGATGATGAAATATTCTGTATGTCGGGGCCTTCCAAACGACCTAGATCAGAAGAGGAGGATGTGCCCGGTCCGTCATCCTCCAGACCTCCAGCAAAATCTACGCTGCTTGGTTTGAAAAATGAGGATGTTACGGAGCGGGAATCATCTAAACGGAGGCGAATTGCCACGCAAAGGACAAAGCCTACAACTGACGACGACGACTCTGACGATCCCAGTGATTCTGAGTCCGCGGCCGAGAGTGAAGCTGCCATACAAGTGTCCGCACGATCTGCGAAGTCCAATGCTCCCAGACGACACAGAGCGGTTAAAGGCTCGAATCACATCTGTACCTGGAAAGGTTGTTGTGGAACGTTCACCCGTGCTTCTGATCTTCAACGCCATGTGCAGACGGTTCATCAAGTGAAAAAGCTGCCGTGTCCTAACTGCTATGCGACCTTTGTGCGGAAGGATGCTCTCGATCGTCACAAAAAGAAGACGTGCGGAAAAAAATAAGGGTTTGTATTTCTTTACCTTTGGACATGAGGTCAAGAAGAGACACGATTGACATTTAAAGACATCTTTCGGACTCCATTATTGCCTTCATCCATTGTTCATCACTTTATCAGGGCTATTTTTATTCGTACCACAATAGTCAGTGAAGTTGTTCATACCGATGTACCTTCATCGTAGATTTCCCCTTAGACTCCCCTGTTGCTCCACGTTTGTTTGTACTGCTGCTCCATCTCGCCACCTTGTATACTTACATAAGACATTTTTTCATTCGAGAAATACCTGCAGTTGTAAGGTAATCGACATGTTATCTAGGCTGACGTGAAGGAATGTTGAGGGAAATTATTACATATAAAAGAAATATCAATGAGGTCTACGTCAGTATCAAATAAAATATTCGACGTCAACAAGTACTACTTACCGTAATTCTATAGGTCTAAAATCCGACGTCAATGTTCACCGATGGGGTCGATTACATAAGAGACCGGGATCGACTCTGCGCCTTAGGTAATTTCGGGCCGTCTGCTGTGGCCAAGTCTTTCAAGTTTCATCAACATGTAGCTCCTGTCTACGCTTCATCCAAAGAACTTTTGGAATGCTGTTCTCAATTGTAAGGTTTTTTGCCGTGCTAATGCGTCTTCCACAGTTTTAAACTTTTAAACAACCCCGCGTCCTTACAAGTTACAAAGATAATCCCAAGCCTGTATTGTAGTTGCAACTCGTGGACTACTCTGCAACGGAGCTGCCAAAAAACGGAAATTTACGAAAACCATCAGTGGACACGGGGCAACCTTGATGCGCCGGCTTCACTGCCTTGCAACGAAAGGTAACAAAGTGTACCATTAGCGCTTGGTGTTCTATTTATGTATACTACAGATGATGCATGAATTCGTCTCGACTTGTGGGCACCACAGTGGCGGCGCGCTTTTGTTATGACTCGTTCTTCAAGCTTTGCAAGTATAAATTTTGTTGCGATTTTCGTTGAAAGATCATTAACTGTCTTTCTCAGTTTTACTCTCTAATACTTAACTCGCATGTCTCAATCTTCCGTGAATTACACTGTAACTAGCAGCCGGCGCAACAGAAGGAATGAGGGCTTAGCTAACTCTGCCAATGTCGACGAAGAGGAGTATACTTTGCAAGAACAGGAACAATCCCAAGCCTACGGCAGGTATCCTGCTTCTACGAACATATCTCCAAGAGGCCGCGGTGCTGCATCACCTCAAGCGTCCCGTCCTATACCTATAAATTATCCTGAACCCAGGGCATTTGATGGTTGGGTTGGTCAATCGCCTTATCCCATGCCATTCCCATCTCAATATTCTCGGGGACCATTCTCTCACCCGGAGTCACTTTCTTCGCCTTCTGGACGACCTTCTCCCCCAAGAACCTCAATCGATAACCGGAGGCGAAATACCAGTATCTCAGACGCATACCAAGGACGACACCCACAACCCAGAGGACGTTACAATCCTGTAGATCATCCCAGTGACGAACCCGGACCTTTCACGATGTCAGGTGTTAGTAGCAGATCACCAGGAAGTGTGAGTCCCTAGTACACACCCCCTCTCAAATTCCGGGCTGGTTTAAATACTGAGTTTCAGGGCCGAGTTGGTCCATCGGCGGCACTGACATTTGATCCGTCGATGCCTCCTATTGACGACCTTGGATATGTTTGCGACCTCGACCGCTGTGGAAAATTTGTTCCATACAATAACAGCGCACATCATATAAGCAAGTACCATCCGAACTACCTGGTCGATGTTACACAAAGGGGACAAGGGGAGAAGAAAACGCGGAAATATGTAAGCAAAGAAAGCAAGTCTCGTAGTGAACGCCCGAGCGACAATGATTTTGAGGGGTCATCAAACTGGGCGGGACAAAGTTTCAGATAGGCAACAAGCAGGACCCCAAATAAGTTGATCGGCAGATCACCTAATTAATGCTCTGGACAATGTACGGAATACCTCTGATGAAATTTCTCAGGGAAGCATGAACTGTTTTTTTCTTTATATATTTGTTTGTAAATATTGGCTTCTAAATGTATTGCTACATGAACTTGTGTCACGGTCACCTGTGACGTCTTAGATTTGCTTCGGCCCACTGGTTGACAGAAAACCTCTGCTATAGGCAAACGACATCGAGTCGAGAGTGCATTTTGGTTTGGTGTATTAACTGAAAATGAGTTTCTTCTCTTTGGGCTCGGTGCTATGATACGTATCGGACTACCGCTCTTCGAAAACCTGTCATGGACCACGTCGCAGTTTCGGTACGTTTGGCCTTACAATGAACTTGAGCAATGCTTTGTCAACTATGGTTTCGTATGTGCTTATTATTGAATTATCGCGTATTTTGAAAGGATCTCGTGGAACGCTCTTTCAAACCAGTCCTTGGCAAAGCAATCATCATCTTCATTACCTTTATTTTATGTAACCAGAGTCATATTCTTCGGGCCTACACTCAAACATACCTTATTTGTGACACTCCCCTTTGTGTCAATGAAACACTCACGGCCTTTCTCCCCGTTTTCGAGTGCTCAATTTCGCTACAAGGAGATGGGTTATCCCAATGGAGGTAGGGTATTCTCAGTCACTCTAACTCTGCACTGAAAATCGGCAGGAGTCTAAGCGATCAACAATGCTTTCTTAAGTAATTGAGTAAGCTTTAGGATCTTTTAGGATTCGCATCCTTCCGCATCCTATCTAGTATCTTCTTTACTTTGAAACCCTGAGCTGATACCGGTATTGTCGTTTGCTCTGTTATTGCTAACGAGTTACCAGCCCCGAGTCGTCCTATTACTAATATGGGAGAACGTACTACATCTTGACTAGTTTGATAGGCTTTCGACCATAATTGCAAGCCCCCTCGTGAACTTCTGTCACAGCCCAAAAGGGAAATCGGCGAGAACCATCAGTGGCCCGGAACAACCTTATCAGTAATAGGGGGCCTCTCAAAGAAAAGTAATCCCGCCCACTACCATGTGACTAGTATTCACAGTGTGTGGCGCAGATAAACCGAAGATCATATAGGTGCGAGACCCCATCATCTGGATTGTGGGCATCATCAGTGGCGGCGTGCATTTGCTTTGACTCGTTCCTCAAGTCTGACGGTATAAATATTATGGTAATTCTCATTGAGAAGTAAACAACTGTCTTCTTCAGCTTTACTCTCTGATATGTCTCGGTCTTACAAGAACTACACCGTAACTAGCAACCGTCTCAGCAGAAGAAATGCACACCTGATCGCTGATCCCAATGAAGGCGAAGATGCTGCTGAGGAGTATGCTCAGGATGAAGATGAAGTCCCTGTCTACGGCATGAATCCTACTTCTACCGGGTGTTACGACAATACGCTACCGCAAGCTTCCTCTCCCATACCCATTCAAGCTCAGTATCAGCAACCCCAGTATGGAGGTTACCCAGGGGGGGCCCTTTATCCGCCTTTTCCTATGGCGCTATACCCTGGTCAGCCTTCTAGAGGACCATACCCTCCCGCTGAAGCAAGTAATCCGAGTCCGAGTCCGCCTCGTGATCGTAGTGGCGGAAGCAATGATTCTAGATCCTATAAAGGCCGCCACCCACATCCCCATGGACATTGGAACCCAGTTGATGACCCGAATTACTCTGGTGCGACATTTACGTTGTCGGATCTTAGCGGTTCGTCCAAAGGTGTAAGTCCTCATCAACAGATTTCAATACGAGTTAAAAACTGAGTTTAATAATAACAGATATCAGAAGATTCTTCGATCTGGGCGCATGATAAGTCACAGCACCCTGCTGTGATAAGTGGCCAAGGGTATATCTGCGATCTGGATAATTGTAGGGAAGTTGTTTATAACACGAACAAATCCCAACACAACAAAAAGTACCATGATATATATGACGATGAGCAGAATGACGACACGAGAAAGAAGAAAAAGAAACAGACCCGTAAAGGTAAAGAGCTCCGAGTGTATCGAGACTTTGGAGGTAACGATGGTGATTTTGGTGCTGGGCCTTCTAATTGGGCTCACCAAGGATTCAGATGAACGAGGTAAGTCTAGATCTGGTTGTTTCGTGAGGCAAAGGTGTTGACAACCAGCTTTGTACTAGTAGAGATTTCTCTCTAGCGGCTAGTATTGTTCGCCACTATGATCAATCTGTTGTACAGTTTAGTTCAAATCATGCAACGAATGTATCTTCTATTATAAGTTACGGTGCTGTAGGTCTAATTTGACCTCAAACCTATTTGTAATATTCGCTGAAAGCTCAATACACAACGCTGCAGCCTGCCAGCAACTGTGACACTGCAAATCATATTATTATGTAATCTTAACATGTATTTACTTGCGAAGTAGGCCGGTACTTTCCCATTACTCAAGTACTCAGAAGAACGCTTCCCTCCAATATGTCGCAATTGCAGACCACCACAAATTGTAGCAGCAAACTCAATAAAAAAATCCACCTACCCCCAAAGCTCAATATCAATGACCTTCGAAAATTTCGGAGGCGTCACATGTCTATGCCACCCTGGAATCGTACAGAAGTCGATCGTGACACTCTTTTCCGAATTAACGAAGATGGGGATCCATTGTTTTTAGACGACGCGGATATTGACCTGCAGCTTTATGCTACCATACGGGAAATACAGCGCAACCGCGCTGGCGTGGTCCTTGTCCTTAATGAAACTTTTCTTCTCAAAATGGGCATTCCCACATTGGACATCGAATCTATCGTAGAATCTATGCGTTTGGCCAGCAGTGTTGTACCGGTACCGCATATCTACAAGTATGGCCGCTCGGGTAATTGCAGCTTTGTTTTGATGGAATATATCAGGGCACACACGGTTGACGGTATTAGGGAACTTTTCTGCTTACCTTGGGTCGGTGTGCTCTCACCGCTAGAAAGACAGATGGAAATCGTTTTACAACGACTAGCGGACGTGGGTCTGTCCCATCACGATCTTTATCCTAGGAACATTCTCATCAATGACCACTGGGAAATCGTTGCCATCATAGATTGGGACACCTGTACTAAGTTTGATCCTGCTCGAGAGTATTTGCGCCGGCTCGACAGCCACGAGTCCCAAGGGGAGCTCATCGACTCCGACGTGATAAACCCGTGGCTCTGGGACCCTCTTTTCCTCCGACAAGTAAAGGATCGCCAGTCCGTGGTTGCAGGTCTGCAAAGTGATTCTCTTTGCAAGCACGATTTTCCACTACTTCGATTTCCTCGCCTTCCGATGGCGACTTTCGCAGCAAACCCAGTATTGCACAAGCCTCGGTTAGTGGCGAACTTCGCGGACGAGTTACGGATCGCAATAATGACATCTAACTCTGGTACGTTTTAATATATGTACTTCATCTATCTTTTTAAAACAATTACAACAGATTCAGCTGTGAAATCCCTGCTTAGCATTTGTAGAGGGGGGGAAGCGCCACATCTTGCGATTTGCTGTTTATTCTCGTGTCAACCTGCCAAAACATCACCTTTTGACAATAATTTTTTCGCAAATATGCCCTTTCCCGTCATTCATAAATCCCCATATCCAATTATTTATGATGACTGGGACTACAGGTGGCAGCACTACTTCGAAGAGGTAACCCACAATATCCTTCGCGAATGTCCAGATGTAATCATTCTAGTTGGCTGGACACTTAAGCTGGAACAGCCGTTTCTGAACGCCATGAAACGCCCACGCATTATTACAGGAGTCAAACATTACTTACCGGTGCCATTGGTGTGGATTCAGCCGCACCTTCCAGAGCATCATGCATCACCGGGAGATCTGAAAAGCGCCTCGGAGTGGGCATACGGCGCTTTTCAAACAGGAGATATTGTGGAAAGTGGATTCACGGTGTCCCAGTTCACTAAGCGAGGGTTTAAGATGCATCACTTGCGTCGGGTCGACATGCGAAAGGAAGAAAGCCTCCAGGATTTCCAGACCCGTATGCAAGATATTCAGGGCGAGGTTGCTGTGGGAGCGGCTGTGACATTTTTACGTGGCCTTTATTCTTTAGCGGTATGTGAACCGTGGTTACCAATATACTTATCTCCTACAATTGATACTCACAGTGCTAATGTCTTCCTCACCCCCTGATTTCATTCCGAAGTGCGCATCACAATCAAACTTGAATGACCCCACTAGTTCCCCGTTTAGTAATATCAATTTTTTATGAAAACCTCGGGGCAGCGTTGATCGCACAAACACTTTGAGCTCTACGGTACAGCTATATGGTTAAAAATATTTAGAGTCGACGCTGCAACGCAAATCAATGACGAACCTATTTTCAATTCTGGCTTTTCATTGTTGTAAGTCAATCTTACCGTAACATCGTCCTCGTGTTTGCGTGTCAGCTTAAAGTATTTGTAAAAACATTGCGAGGTTAATGAGAGCTACTTTCGAACTCTCTCAACGAATAACGATCATGACGCTTTTGGGCGCAGATATCCTACGGGGACCATGCCCTGTTCATGATAGTCAAAAGCCCCACTGATAAGAGCAACTTGGAATCAGCCTACACTAGTCATGGCATATCGGAATTTTATTTTCGCGAACAATGAGCTACAAGCTACAAATACTCGTATAAGAGCATCATTGTTCACTTCGCAGACGGCATCAGCACCAATTTAGAGGCATTGGCTGTAGTATTGGTTCGAGGTGGTGCACGTAGATCCGCTGGCACACGCCGTAGGTCCAGTCCATCCTTGGCCGCCACTACAGTCGCGCAGAACCTCATTCAGTATTATCGCAAGGAAAAGCTTAAAGATGAACTCACCATTGGCCGTACTTGGTCTGGGTAGCAGCGGGGGCTGAACCAGTTTGGCTGGGCGTTCCGCTACCACCACCGGGAGAACTGGGAGAAGTGCCTGTACCGGTAGAAGTGTAAGTCGAGCCGATGTCTCCGAACTTGATGTTGGAGAAGGTGACGGCGGCGTTGGGGCTCTGGGACTCGACATCAGTGGGAACACCTGAGGTGGTCGCGCAGGTTCCACGCGCAACACCGGGGGCGGTCGGGGAGGAGGTCGTGGGGTAGTCGCTGTCGAGCCAGAGCATGTTCGCTGCGTAGTCGTCCCAGATACTCAAGACGAGCACCATACCCTGCACGAACGCCGTTCCCATGTTGCCAAGTCCGCCTTGCGCCTCGAAGCTCATCTGGTCTCCGAACGCAGTCTTCTCGTCTGTGCAGAAGTCATCGGTGATAGAGTCGTAGGACTTGGAGTTGACGGTGATCTGCGCGTTTTGGATGACTTTGCCGTTCTGGACGTAAAGACGGCGGATTTCGGAGAGTGCGCCAGTGGTGGTGTTGTCTGAAGTGAGGAATTGGGTGACGACGGTGAATGTGGATGAAGTGTCGACGGTGAGGCCCGTGCCGTAGTAGGAGGTGTCGCCGAGACGGTATGCGTTGAAATCACAGCCGTCAGGGTCGCACACGCCGCCGTAGCGGTCGGTAGTGCCACCACATTCAGTGCCGGAGCATTGGGTCTGACCCTGGACAGAGCAAGGGTGTGGGGTGTAAGCCGAGGAGACAGAGTTCGCTTCCCAGATGTCCATCTCATTGCAGCAAGTGCCGTACATGCCAGTTCCGGCGTTGGGGTCGTTGGTTGAAGGGGTCCAGCCTTCTACGTTGGCCTGAGGAAATTAAAACGGATTAATAAGTCTGTGAAGAAGAGGGACAAAAATGGGTACCTCGCCATTGATAAACTTGATATCCTGAGGGCACTGCGAATCACAGTAGCCAGTTCCGTACTGAGCACCAGCCTTGTTGGTGGGGTACTTGGAGACACCACCGTCGGCGTCCATCTCGGAGAAGTAAAGCGCGCCGTTGAGACCGCAAGGGAGTTTGGAGACGTCGACGTCAAAGGCGAACTCCTGGTTAAGAGGCTTAAACATCTCGTATTCGGTGTTGCTAGCCATGAGGTAAACTCGAGAGCCGACATTCTTCTGAGCGCTTGTGGTAACGAATTGAAGAGTGAGCGAGTCACCGGTGCTAGTGATACCGTAGGTAGCCTCGTAATCGGCACCGTCAAGGGCGCAGTTTGCAGCGCAGGTCGCGCCGTCGGGGCAGAGCGTAGCGTCCCAGGTGTTCCCTGTGTAGCAGTTGGTGGTACTGTCCGTTGCATGGAGCCAGCGCCAGTTGGAGTCGAGTACGACGCTGCCAGACTGGGAGGTGCAGCTGCCGCCCGCCGTGCATTTTTCCCAGGTGAGTGGAGGGTGAGTCTCTGCAGTCTGCGTGCCAATTTGCTGGCCGTAGACGACGGCGAGGAGAGAGAAGGCGAGGAGTGCAACTGAAGGGAACATGTTGAACAGGGAAGGCTGTTGGACCAATGTCGTTTGAGAGCAATTTGAAGCATGTTATATACATCTCCAGTTCGGAAAATATCTGGTCAATGTCGTGTCGATGAAGTTGCAGGTCTGAAAGTTTTCCATGCAAGCATGAAGGCTGGCGTCTGAAGACAACTGGTCGCTAAGGTTGAGGCCGAAGAGTGACCGTCGGGCCGCGCTTCAGGCACCGAAGAACGACCGAAGAGAAATCAGCTCATGTGTTGGTATTCCAGAAAAATGTGTAAAAGTGTTAGACAGTGGGGTATCTCGGTGGCAACTTTGGGCCCTTGCAGTTGTATATGCACAATGCTACTTCGGCTCAGGTCCTGGGCATGCGTTTTCGGGTCTTTGGAGTACACCATGTGGCCTGGCCCATGAGCAACGTTGTTCCTTGAGAACGCTATTCCTTTTTCATCACATGTTCTTCTTTAATTATATCAACTATTAACCTTGAAAGCTCACCAGCTGCAGTATTTACATTGAGCTTTTGTGGGTCTTGGTACTGTAAAATTCATTGAGTCTCATTTCTTCAGTCTTTCAAAAATATGATGGAATCGAGTAAGTTGTGTGCTCGGCTACTCACTTGAATCTGCAGGTACGGCTCCATATCCGTCTACGCCCGTTAACGCTCGTTCCGGTTTCCATTGCTTCTTACCTTCTCTCCAGGAAGAACGTCATACCTATAAATACATTTGTTCCGAGACTTGTCCTGACTATGAGGAGCCTTATTTCTCCAGTGTTTTATCCTCATTGATGTTGTTTTAATTTTTGCCACATGAATAATGCGACGTAGGATGTTCCAGATACGCCCGTATTGTATAGACACACGTATAAGTAGCTTTTACCGGCTAATTCTTGGCGGATACGCGTCCACCTTATATGTATTTCTGTCTTACTGTGAGTAGAGTACAAATTTTTCAGGACTAGGGGATACCTGTTAGTATATATTCTTTTTCGTACTTAATCTAAGTGAGCAAAGTGTAAGTGAGCACATGCATAATTGAGCCGTTGGCCTAAATTATGTTCTTTCGAATTCCTACCTGTATACACCCATCCTGGATCCTCATCGACGCTAGTTTACCTTTGTTGTATGAGTTACTCAGATTTATTCCGAGACTCGTCCTGATCATGAGTAGTCTAATTTGTCCAGTGTTCTCTTCTTAATGATGAATTCTATTTTTATCACAGTTTGGATTCTAGCGATAAAGGGCTCCGGCTTAAATCGAATCAGGGATTTATTTGCACCTCAACGGGCCGATTCAATGGATACGTGTTGAGTTTATACGAATGCACGTATAGATGAGGTTCCTGAAGAGGGCTAATATTATCACCTTTTGGCCCCATGTCCATCTTATTGTCATAAAACGGGGCATGCCTGCAAAGTGTGGCACTGTCAAAGCCGGGGGAACGGTGATATGCTGAGGCATGGGTCGTCTTTTCGCAAGACTAAATTATTCCGGCCATGGCTCATCTTCTCTGGAAGACTCACGCACGATTATCAGTACCATACTCGTTTCAGCACATAGTCTTCCTGTGGTTCCTAGAGCTGCCTTTTTGCCGCATCGTTGAATCCCCACTAGATTTGTTCCGAGACTTGTCCTGGGTTGTTTCTCCAGTAAAGTTCAAATATAGCCCCTTCTCTTCCTTCGAAGTTCTAGAATTAAGCAAGGGCGTCCAGTTTAGTGTGGTTACCACGACTCGAATAGCATCACCTACGACACGTAACAGTGAGATATTCCATAAGTTCGCATCAGCCTCGATGCACTCACTCTACAGTTTCAGCTCATCGATTCTCTTACACGCATGATCTCCATTTAGGATGCGGTACAACATACCCGTATTCATTTCCACGAGACATTGCACCGGGTGGCGCCCCAATGGCGACTTGAAAGTTGAAAGCCAATGTACCTTATTTGCCACAAGTACAATGTGGGGAATTCACGCAACCAGAGGGCCTGTATCCATGGTAATTTCGGGGTAAGTTCGCCTTAAGAACTCCGGTATCAATGTCTGGATCTGTGTGGAGTTTCACTTCGATATACTCCACAGTCTGGAACGGCCGTACCAGGCCTACGGTACCCCTCCTATCAACTTGTCATTCGGCCGGAACTACTGGACCTCAAGTTTACCATGAGCTCGTGCCGAGAACATAAATAGTTGTGGACGGGAGCGTTAGTTGACTTTGAGAGTCATTCAAGTCGTCTGAAGCACGTACATGGTGCCGTTACTCAACATTATTTTGCAACAGCTTTCTTCGGAGTCTTCTCTATATTTCTAGTATGATTTTTAGGCTTTGAGAGGATCCGAGATAGATCCTGAGCTACCTCTCAGGGAGACCCAGAGATGGATCAGGACTCACCCCATTGCACAGAAATAATCCAAGGTAACAGTTGAAATTTCATGAAGCATCTACTTCAATAGTGACCACCACGCCGAGCGCAAGGCTTTCGAGAGCTGGGTTGCGATCATGAGTGGGATCCTCTTCCTGCTCAAAGCGCGAAAGTAATTGCCAGAGAATGCATAAGCAAAACGTGACCATAAATTCTTAGTCGTAGATACATAAATGGATCCACATTCAGTATCTCCTCCCGCCACGCGTCCCCCCAGGACCCTGATATGGACCATAATCAGGTGGGGGTCGACCTACAATTCAAGAAACAGTGAATGAAGCCGCAGACATGTCAGTAAGTTTGGAAAAGCGCACCCCGTGGAGGCGGAGATCGTGGCCGTGGTGCGCCCACGGAGCCTGCTGAACTCGGGATGCTGGCATTGCGGAAAACTTGCATGAGGTCGTCCACTCTGAACACCGGTCCTGAACATCACAGTTAATACGAATAATATCGTCACCATGACGCGCCTTACCGTCAAAAGTTGAAGAGATCGGCAGCTGCGCCAGAAAGAACGTGACTTGCCCCGGAACAACCGTCGCAGCGGTTCTCTCTTCATGTCCCTGACTCTCCCGCTCCCAGTCTCCCCGAGAATGTCCCTCTCCTCCTCGCCTGGGTGGACTACCTCTAGTCCAATCTGGGCTGCCGTATCTTCGCCTCGGCGGCGGAGGCATATCTCTTCGCTCCCTCTCTCTATCCCGTCGATCGCGCTCCCTGTCCCGGGGTGGAGGCGAAGCTTCTCTGGCCCTTTTAGTTGGTGGTGGTCCCATATCTTGTGACATTGAACGATCAATCGTAGACCGCCGTTCTGGAGATCCTGCGACTCGCTTGTTTGTAGTAGTTGCCCCAAGTGAACCGGACGAGGTGATGTTCGTCAAGCCCATGCTATCATTCTTGAGCAAACCATTGAAGGAGCCCGAACTTCCGGCCGGCGGCATCCAGCCGAGGTCTCGGATAGCGATGGCATCATGGGTGCCATACACATGCCGTTGAGCAAAGCGACGCATGGGAAGATCTATAGGTATATTGTTAGACGTGAAAGGGGCACAATAAATTTGACTTACCGTCGGGGTATACTTCGCATATACGTTTTTCAAGTTTGTCTGCTGCGCTCAGATCACCAAAGTTGTACTCATAATTCGCCCAGGTTTCCCATATGGGGCGTGCTTTATCGGCCGGGAACGTTGTGATCACTCGCTCGAATAACGCGCGCGCGTCTAAATGGATCAGAGAGTAAGTTTTAGGTGCTAGAAGGTACTTGAGACGAAGTCGTACTATTTTCATCATTGATAGAGATCAAGAATTTCAGATATCGAACCACGTATTCTGCATCCTCCCCGAATTGCTTAAGCCCAGTCTCGTATATTCGTGTTGCAACGTCGGTTGCTTTCGTGAAATGATATTCCATGGAAGCTGGTTTTGAATAGATCAACTGCGAAAAGCAACCAACCCAAGCATCACATACCAGCAGCCTCATAAATCTCCCAACTAATGGACTTGTCCTTCCTCGCTTTTCCAAACACAGTTCTAGCAGGCTTCAATCCTTCTGCACGCCGCGCAAAACGCATATATGCAATCCATGCGATACCGAGTTCTGTCCGACGTCGCGCAAGCTCCTTTTGCGGAGACATCAACCCGCTAAGGGACGACGTAGACGCGGTGCTCGTAGAGCCATTAGAGGACAACGAGTCACCCGCCGCAACCAACTTTTCAATCTTTTCAAGGTCTTCGTGAAGAACTTCGATGAATTTATTGTACATAGCGTGCACTTCGGCAGTATTCTTCAGATTTTCTTGAGCTTCTGCGTAAGCGAAATTTAGCAAGAAGCTGCCCCCACGGTGTCAGAATATTGATATATCACGATCTGCATGATTAATGTTATACCTTCCCGGGTTTGCGTCCTGCCCTGCTCTGAGGAAAGCAAACGCTTCCTCTTGCTTCAGGTGCTTTTCACTCCATGTCCATGCCATAAACCTATCTCATTGCATTAGCCACCCACCATCCGGGACTCCTTCTACTCACCAAGTCTCAGGATTGAAACGCATTCGAATTACTGCCTTTTTGTATGTAGCGTGTATTCTCCCATGCAGTTGAGGTTTTTCTTCAATAGATAGTGGATTTTTCTCTTCCCATTGCAAAAAGGCCCTCCATGATTTAGCAAGCATACGATGTCCTTCACTGTGTGGCGACGTGGGCTCAGGTAGGTTAAATGGTTTTCGTCCAGTTGCAGAAACATTTGCTGGAGGGGGGAATAGAATGGCGAGATGGGACCGCAGGGTCTTTAAGACTTCTTTGGCAGTCATATAGGCCTTGCTCAGATCTTGGACAAATTTACGTGCCTTGAAGAGGAGGGAATTCAAAAGTAGATCATGAAGATCGGACAGGGCATACCGTGATTTTGTTGAGTCCGATCTCAAAGGCGTTATACTCACTCCACAGTTGTTCCACGATTTCGAGAGGGATTTGAACTGCTCTTTGGTAGATGCGCCGTAGTGCATCCATCTTCTGCTGCTCTTCCCATGTGGTATGTGTCTGCACCATCGCGCGTCAGATGTCACACTGTCACGCATAGTTCGCCATGCTTACTTCTCCCGCCTTCACAAAATCAATATACTCGCGCCATATTTCGCCACTATCCTTATCGTGCCCGATGTACATGAGAGCGAACTCGTAAGCCTTGCTGACCATCTCCCGAGTCGAGGGATCCGCATTCATTCGTCTTTGGGGAAAACATGAGAATCATACAGAACACACCACACGACGAGTCTAATGCTCCAGCACCGTAAGCTCACCGAACATAGGTCAAATAAAACTTCCATAGCCTAACGGATGGCGAAGGTCTCAAGAACCGATTGAACAGGGCCTCAGCGGTGGGGAACAATCCGGGATGCAAATAATGCTCCAAATAGGCAATCTGTGCTTCGGCCTTCAAACAAATAGGGAGTAGAAAGCACCGATTTCACACGCGCACGAGTCAGACAGCATGAAAAAGCACGCAATGTAAAGAAAGAAGAGCCGCACGGTATTAGGGTACGCTTGCAGCAGGCTTTCATACGCTTGTTTGACCTTGGCAAGATCGCCGGACTGCTCTGCGAGATCGACCAACTTGTTCCACCCACTCGAGTCGTAACGATTTTGGGCTAAACGATTTTGTAACGCTTCGTACTCTGACACGGGCGGTGACTCTGTTTGTACAGGTTCCTCCTGGTTCTCCTGAACGGGCACTTCAGGCTGGTCTTGTGTCTGTTCCGACTGTAACGTGGACTGCTCCATTTCCTGGGAGCCACTAGGTTGTGCGTCGACATAACTCTGGTTCAATGGATCTTGCACATCTTCAGTCTTGATCTCAGTCGTCGATGGCAACGCAGTCTGTTCGTATTCCAAGTCTGTGACTGGCGCAGCATTCGCAACTTGGTCGTCTTGATATTGAGGCTGCATATCCTCCATCCCTATCTCTCAAAGTTTGTAACGATCGTAGAGGTGCTCGACAGGCGTGGGGGAACCACGAGAAAAGGTTTCAATCTGAGCTCCAATTTGTTTGCTGTGAGCCGGTGTAGTCTAACTCATAGCCGAATACTCGGCCGGCGAACTGCAACTGTGCAGCACGCTGAACACCTCCAAATGATGACGATACCAGTACACATGATATGTCACACTGCAGAATCGACTGAACGTGTCCTCCGTTCGTGTTTCATCTGCTTCATTCCTAATTTCTCGTCTTCAATGCCCAAACCCTTGCCAAACTCCCGACCCAGCCCTGGACTATAGAGAGCAACACTTCCGGGACTTGGAGACTGTGGCGTCCATCTACCGGTCTCCATACTTTCCCTCACGACCTGCGAGAGTCTTGGATCGCTCCAGCTTCGAAATGTGCGAACTATGAGTGTAAAGTAGACGAGGCCAAGCAAAAAAACTGAGGATATCACGATGCGTGGGGCAAGTGCCGTGTGATCGGCTTGCGACGATGGAACGGCAGCAGACACGGAGGTATTGACGCTGTGACCAACGAAGTCACGGACTGATGAAGATGATGAAAAGGGCTGGTCCCAGACAAAATCGAGGATGGAGATGCAGAAGAAGAGCATAGACCATGCTATCCAAACGGCTGGCATCGCGAGGAGAACCCAGACATTCCAGAATATTGACGTAGCCTGTTGAGCCTCCTATGTATTGATTTGAGTAATGTTTGCATGAACCATCATATACACGCACTTCAGCCCATTTGGATGCCCTGTACATACTTTTCATGGTACCAAAACGGAGGATATAGACGCAACCATAGACCAAACTCATCAATGCGCAAATGAGAGACAAGAACGCTGTCGTGCGGATTACAGGTGCTGTCGAGGCACCTTCAATCTGGAATATCGTGAGGATCGCGCTGTGAAACATGAAATGCCGTCTCGTCAATCACCTCTGGATTGATTCTTCCATAGATCGGATGTAAAATTACGCACGTCAATAATAGAGCGCTGACGACGTTGAGCGTCTTCCATTCCTTCAGGACGCTCTCTACAAAAGTCTCCCAACTCTCCTTGAAACGTATCAAGGCAGGGCTCACATTCGGAGCCACCCACTCGTGATCAGCGGGCCATCTATAGGCTTCGCCTTTGTTTCGACCTTCGATCATACGCTGTACTTCTGGCCTGCTGACCTCCGCGTCTGCAAATACTCGACTCACACGTGTAAAATATATAGAGGGGAGACGCAGCAGTAAATGTCGGTATAGTTGGCGGACAATCTGAGAAAGGATGTGGCAAAAGGTATTGGGAGAGAGGAATATGTTGAGCTTGTAAGGGTCAACTGGTATGAAGGGCTCCTCGCGAGAATGAGACCGGTGCAGAGGCCACAGAAAGTTACGAAGAGGCGACGGAGAGCGGGCGGGAGAAGAGTTAGACTTTGCGTTGGCGGGAGAGAGAGGGATGTCAGTCCCACGACCTTCGGGTGGAGGTGATCCCGGTCTGAAGGCTGGGGGATTAAAGTTGAGGCATCTTGTACAGACAAAAATGGCGTACGCACAATTTCTGACATTCTGAAAGGAGGAAGAGAAGGACGGGCGATCGCCCTCGAAAGAGACGCGTTTCGGAGTCACATCTCCACGTATCTTTCCTGCGAATGAGGAGTGCTCTGAGTCTCCAGAACGACGGCTAGATGGGACAATGATGGAAGATGCAAATGAGTCTTGCGACGGAATTCCAGGTGTTTCCCCTGCTTTACGGGCCATAGATTGTAATCGAGGAGCTGAGAAGGATGCGGGTAGGTCTGTTAACTTGTCTCCCTCGGTGAGTACTGAGGATGAAGTCGACGCTTAAAAAAACCATCAGCGTTTTCGAATACTTCACAAGAGGTTGCGGCTCACAGTGCTCGGTCGCGCTCTCGCGTGGAAAAGGAATTGCACTAGGGATAACTAAGGCACTGACAGTGTAAGCAAGAGAATCGAAAAAAATTAGTTGCTCACATTCAGGGAATGTACGAGTAGGAAGAGGCGGTGTGGTAGCATGAAGCGCTGTAAAAGAGGAGCGTCAATAAATAGAGCAGTTATATAGCCATTAATTTTCCCACAAGATTCAATCGAGCGATGTGACGTTGTAATAGTCACGGAAGGAACTGGGAAGGTTGATCGTACTATATGCGGAAGTCCTTTTGAACGTTTAACCTACCTTGAGGGGACCCAGGACAGTTTTCTTGAGGAAAAGCAATCGTCGCAGAAACTGTTGAGAAAGATAGTACAGCATCATATGACGAGGTATATAGAGCATATACTAACTTTCGTTGCTTCCAGAAACACCGTCGAATGGAATCGCACTCTGGATGTCATCAAGTTGTAGTGGAGGCACGCTGTCTTCGCTTCTTAATCCGTTCATATCCGTCGATTCCACAGCGGGTATCATTGCAGGGGTTGAATGATTTGAAGAAATTGGACTTTCTGAAAGCACTGCGTTTGACAAAACATTCATTGTTGGGAGAGCCTGAGGAGAAGAGCGACCAGCAGATATCGTCAGATGCTCCATGGGATTCAAGAAAGTAGCAGAGAATCCCTATCAACCCCCTTAGACTTTATAGTCCAAGTCCAAGAATAACAGTCTTGGTGAAACCCCTAAGCAAAGAACCCGAGAGAGCGAGACGTCACATGGAGGTCACAGAATTCGTGACACTTACCTAATCTTTCTTCCAACACTGATGTCTGAAGATCTAATCGACATGAAGTACCGTGCTAAAAGAGTTGAATGAGAATAATCTACAACGATATCAGATTATGAATATGTTACCCAATGAGTCGGCCAACGCTCCTTGCCAATTTTGCACTTCCAATATTTTTGAGGGTACGTTTTGATCTTGTATCAAAGTTAGATAGAGTCGACGAGATCATACTAACCGTTTAATGATATATATAAATTCAATGGAATAATGAAGAATGTACCTCTATCTTCCGCTGGCGGCTGTGGGACTTCTGGTTCGAATGTTCAGTGATGGTCGAATTCTATCGATGGATTCTCATCAGAACTAGTCTGACTGATATTAGTCTGCCCTACATCGTGTAGGATTTTTTGGTACGTGAATATCGTATGTTGCAGCCGCCCGCCGCCAGAGTCTGAGAAGCCGAAAGGAAGAAATAATTTCCGTGATGTAACTTGCCCCATGCCGAGTCTCCCACCACATGCCGTTGACACGTATACACTGGTGCACATCACGAAGTGTTCTATGCTGCGTCGAGACTGGACGCTGTGTCGTACCAGAAATCGGTATTCTAAAGATCCACAACAATGTCACCACAGCTTTCATCAATGAAAATACTCATAGTAGGTGGCGGAATGGGAGGACTAGCTACTGCTATTGCACTGTCTCGACAAGGATTCACAGACATCACTGTTTTCGAGCTCTCTTCTCAGCTAGTTGAAGTTGGGGCAGGTATCAACATAACTCCTAACCTCGCACGCCTGTTGGATCGATTCGGCATCCTTCATGTGGTCAATGAAGAAGGGGTAGCTCTCGAAGGGGCCAATATTTACAGTGTGTAGACTCCATAAATTATTGTATTTACGTGCTTAGAAAAGTGATTCGAATTTCGTCAGAGTCACAAACAGACGAATTATTATCATCCGTTAATTTTGCCTACATGGAAAAAGAGTTTGGATTTCCTTTCATTGTAGGATTGGCCCGTGTATTGTTATTATTGAACGCTCTAACTGCCTTCGGTTCATTGTGGTGTTTCGTGTAGGTCGCACACCGCTCCGCGCTTCAGAAATCTCTCATTGCGGGCTGTGAACGATCTGGTGTAGTAGATTTTAAACTAGGAATGACTGTGACGGATATAGACGTGGAAAATGCCTCGATTTGTGTACGTCCTACAAAGCTGAATGGATCTACGGGGAATTGGGTTCAAGGGGATGTGGTGATCGCCGCGGATGGCGTCAAAAGTGCTGCCAGGGCCCAAATACTAGTCAGACATGGAATCCTGGATGAAGGTGACTCATTTTACGAAAGCACGTATCACTCAACGATAGCTGAAGTGCGGTTGTGTTGGGCAGTAGAAGACACTGGGCAGGCCGCCTACCGTATTATGATTCGACGCGAGCAGGTGATGGATCACCCGGACCTACTTGCGTTATTTGATGGAAGCAGAACGCACCGCTGGATAGGTCATAAGCGACTCATAATGGTACGAATTGTTTACCTCGTTTTGGTGCCTGTGGACTCCGCTATTTATTTCCTCGTAGTCATACCCTATATCGTCACACAATATCTATAACATATCTACTGCGCACCCCGACACCAACTTCGCCGAAGCTCCTACTACCTCATGGACGACACGCGGGTCAAAGGACAAGATGCTGGAGATATACTCCGATTTTTGTCCTCGTGTGCAAGCATTACTCAAATTGGTTCCCGAGGGCGATGTGTGTGAGTGGAAGCTGAGAGTCCATCAGCCACTCCCAACGTGGGTAGACGGTCGTACAGCCCTGGTTGGGGACGCGTGTCACCCAACCTTACCACATCTTGCGCAGGTGAGAAACATATTCGGGATGAGGTTCTCCACCCCCGTCCTAGATTCGTTTCAAAATATTTATGTACTGCTGTGAATATTCTTTTTAGGGAGCTGCCCAGGCCGTGGAGGATGGCGCGGTAATCGCGATTGTTCTTTCCAAAATTACGTCCATCAACGATATTCCGAAGGCACTCAAAATATATGAGGTGGTTCATCTCCTTTCTTGCTCCTTCATACAGGCATGCTAAAAGAATCATACTCTGTAGCGGCTCCGAAAGTTACGGGCTGAAGACTGTGTTGCCCGTGCAGCCGCAAATGGCCGTGAACTTCACCTCGCTGACGAAGAATCTGAAGAAAGAGATAGACAGTTCCGGGAGGCGAATAAAGAAGGGGGCCCGAATCCAGACAAGGCTGTTGATAAGTGAGCTACGCTCAACCCAAACATTTCATACCTTTGGTCTGATGCATAAATCCAGGGAGACGCAAGAACTTCTTTTTACACATGACTGCGAACAGGATGCATTGGATCGATGGGATGAATTATGGGCACAACTTGAAGAAACTGCGTAAGCGCCGTTGGAACATTGTGGACAATCTGCGCTAGCTTTGCGGCCCATGTGGCGATAAGTATTATTCTGAGGACCGACTCTGGCAGTTCCAGAAGAAGGATATTCGGAGAACTTTTAGATCGTCTCGAGTACTGGTAAGCTGATGCCTAATAAGACAGAAGAATTGCTCCGGAAGCAAGTTTTTGAAGCGAAGATTTCCTGTGACGTTCATATCTGTATATTTAAACTGGACATATCTTGGCCCCTATGGTCGAAACGTATACTCTGTCCGAGTCGCCGCCTTCAAACTCGACGTGGAGTGAAGTCAGCGCTTGCTGACTTGAAGGGACCAAGCTTTGGCAGGCCCACCAGAGTAACATATCACTTCACAAATTACTGTGCTGAACCAGAGCCTTGATTGGAAACTTAAGTATGTGACTCAAAGGGCACTGCGAGTCGTTACTGCTGGGTCTGCCAAATCCTGATTGTCGTGGCCCTCAATATGATTTTTCAATGCTTTGCTCGATCAGATTTGCTCGATCAGAGTGATGTATCTTGTCAAGGGATCCGCAAAAATACTAGGAAGATCCAAGGTAGATATAAGGATGTAAAGGCTTGTAAAGGTTGTCACATGGGCGAGAATTCCGGAGCCGGGGTGACTTATCAAATGACTAATAATGACTCTACATGTGACGTATAAAAACCCTTCTACGCGTCCAGTTCATTCCTATTTCCGAATACTAGCCTCGTCTCAATATTTATTTGATCCTTTTGCTATTTTACGTGTTTACGTTTGACTCTGTTCAATACCACCTACTCAACGGTTTATTATAATACGTCGACTTCCGACATGCCGGCAGTCCGCACCACACCTAAGGCTTCTCCTCCAACAAAACCTATCAATGGAAGATCTAAATTGAAGGCTCATGCCGAACCTCTGGTGGCGGGTGATGAGGAGGTTGTTGACCTGGCTCAATGTACGTGCCACATCGAAAAATGATACGCCTCTTTTTGAACAGTTTTATCTCACAGGCGACATAACGTATCCACTAGATAGTAAGGCTCGTAGCGCATTTAAGAATAGCAAGGGGAAGGTTTATCGCATCTCCCTTTTTATTTGATTGAAACTGTCTGAATATGTTCATTTTCTAGGCGCTAACACCCCATCAGTGGGCCATCTATGATTTTACTAGGAAAGTTCCTGTAGGTAAGGTGACTACCTATAAGGTACGGCACCCACAGATTCCAAATATCAAAATTCAGTGATACTAATTTCGTCCCCCGTAGGATATCTGTGCTGCCTTAGGAGAGGGATCACCACGCTCAGGTAAGAAATCTTGGCCATATCAACATTGATTCGAAATGACGGACTTAGTTGGTACCGCGCTGCGAAACAATCCATTCGCACCTTTCGTGCCGTGTCATCGCGTCATTGCGTCGAATCATTACATTGGTGGATTCTACGGAGAATGGGGACCGGATGCCCGAACGGGAACACAATGTGACCGGAAGATCAACATGTTAGCGCAGGAAGGTGTCGAGTTTGATGAAAAAGGGTATCTTGTAGGAGGAGAGTCGCAGGTTTGGCACGGATGAGCTCCTGGAAATTTTTTTGTGTTCTAGATAAAATTATGCAGCACTTGTAATGCGTGTGTCACATTTGGTGTTATAAATCACAGTTTGCTCTAATTCTATCCGGGGATTCTAGGACGGGATAGTCACACGTTTAAGGTTCCAGCGCGCGAGGATACGCAGGTACGAACAAAGTAGTCGTGGAACCGGTCATCTCGGGTGAGTTCCGGATGGAACGTAGTAATGAGGTGTCGGCCTTGACGAAGAGCGACAACCGTACGCTGGTCATCGGGAAGCATAACATCGTTGGATCCATAATCCGAATGAGGAAGAAGAGCTGGTGATAAGCGAGCCAAAATTTCGATAGGAGGACGTGTCTCGTCCTGGGTGAAGTTCAGGATCACCTGCAACGCAATTAGCGGCTAAGTGGTCGAACACGGAGCCAAACCGATAAGCGTACGGGCGCACGGATAAAAACTCCAGTAAACGGATTGCCAGAATCTTTCAAACCATCCACCGTTATCGACGCTTCAAAAGACTCCACCTAGACGGACAAAGCAAAGGCAACACGGGTGCATCAACACAGGATGTTCGATGCACCGCCAGCAAATGCGTGAAGACGATAGACAACCTGAGAACCCCATCCATTCCTCTCGACCGTGACGCTCACGCCACCTAACAGTTCCTGCCCACCCTTCTTAGCGCCTTCAACTCCTTCTGCGAGGAGGATTGCGCCGGCACATGTACCCCAGACCGGCTTAACTTGAACAAACGATTTTAGAGGTTCCAGAAGGCTTGCAAGACGCGCCAAGAGTGCGATGGTCGTCGATTCTCCCCCAGGGATAATCAGAGCATCACATTTATCTAGGTCATCCGGGGTTTTAACCAAGCAAGGCAAGATGGATGTGTTTGAAATGTGTAATCGAGACAGGATGGCGTGGTGCTCAACAAAGGCCCCTTGGAGAGCTCGACCTAATTTCAGATAGGTTGGAGGGGATTATTCCAAACTTCACTTACCCAGAATACCAATGGTCAGGGTTTCACGTCCCATGGTCGTGTGCGCTAAACTTTGCCCTGCTGAAAACTGATGTTTGCTTTCATAAGCTTACAAACGTATTCCCACGCCACACGAAACTTAACCTTCAACTAATCCTTCAGTATAGTACTTGTACCTTCTTCCTTATTGCTTGAGCAATGTTGTACCTGCGCACTATGTACTACGTAGGTAGAGTCTGATGTTCCGATCATCAACAGTCCTTTCTCTCGTCTGAGCACAATTAGACGCTGGGCTATTCATGATAAGCCTTTCGGTTAACGGTTAACCTAGTTGGGACACTGACAGCAGAATAACTGTGGCATAGCACCCCTGTCAACCAGGTGAGGGCAAAATATCCAGGTATAATAAGGTCGATAGATCTTCATAAGAATTCCTACTCCTTTTCCCTCCCTTTTCGCCACTGACACTGAATTCGAAGATGCGGAAAAGGGTGAGTCCCACACGCCACGCCCGATAAGAGATAGGGAACTAAAATCATTGGCCACAGGCTGCGGCACAGCCAGATAACATCAAGTTGTTGTGAAAGGTTGTGAAGCTGTGATAGGCTAGACATGCCGCGTTGCCAGGAGGGCCGATGCATATCGTCCCTACTCAAGAGCGGCTGTACGAGTACTACGAGAGAACGGCGGTGGGTCAGTCATGGAAATCATCCCTGATGGGGGATTTCAGGGGTCCTCATACCGACAGCCTATAAAGTCAGTTGCTTCCGCCTGATCATTGACCCAACACCCACCAGCTCGTTGCAGGACCTGGAAATGTCTGCCCTTTTCATTATCTGGCTGGCGGTGGCACTCTCGTCACTCTGGAGTAATGTTCTGTGTGACCAAGCTCCATTCGCCACTCATGCTCACGGACATGACGAGATTCTTGACGACAGCTTCTCACAGTGGATTGAGGCAATTGGTCACAAATGGGGAATGAAAGGTGTTGCCATTGCTGTAACGCGGAAGAATAAAAATGATGACGGATGGATAACTGAGACGAAAGGATACGGTGTGGCGAATCGAAACCAAGATCCTGTTGACGCAGAAGTGAGCTAATGATCGAGTCTTCGACGTTTCAAAGATAATACTTAGCTTTCCCCGGGTTTAGACGCTCTTCTGCATAGCATCTAACTCGAAGCTTTTTACAGCCCTTGGTGTGGGGTTACTGGTTGCAAACAAAAGCGTTTCTCTCGAATGGGAAACTAAGGTGAAGAGCTTACTTCCCAACGCACTCTGGGATCTTCAGGATCCGTTTGCTCGTGATCAAGCAAATTTGGTGGATATCCTTAGCCACCGAACGGGAGTCCCCCGTCATGAACTAAGTTACGACAAGAGTGATACCGCAGAGAGTGGCGTGAGCTTCATTTAACCCCCTTGTGGCCGATTATGACACTCACGAACTGCCATTGTTTGAAGAGTGCGAAACTGCGTTATTTGAAACCATCTGCTGAGTTTCGAAATGCGTAAGACAGCATTGTGCTGAATTGCGTCCAGAGACACTACTAACTCCAATTTTACAGCTACCAATACAACAATCGTAAGCAATAATTACACAATCATTCTGCCGTCCCTATTAAACTGCCTCACTTCCAGAAATGTACGCATTGGCGGATCATATCATCGCGAATTTATCAGGAACACCATTCGTAACATATATTACCGAGAACATTATATCACCGGCTGGTATGGATTCCACCACTTATGATTGGGCTCAAGCACAAGAGTCAGGCAAATTTGCCGAGGGCTTTGTAAGCGTTGGAGAGGACGAGGAACTGGGGGAAGGTAAACGGAAGTTACGCTTCAGGCCTATCCCTTTCTTCGAAGATGAAACACACAGCATTATTTCTGGTGCTGGAGGGGTCCTCTCCAATGTGAATGACATGGTAGGTACTTGTGCGTGATGTTCCGTGACATGGATGCGCTTACAATCTATCCACCGTACCAGGCCAGGTGGCTGCAGGTTCTTTTGTTGTCAGGGAAAACACCTGAAAATGATCAAGTAGTGTCTAAGCAAATTCTTCCCTCTGAGATAATTGAGAAAGTTGCAATGGGGGTGTCGGTTGTAAGACCGTCAGCGTCTGGACCTGATTTTAGCCCTATTCTTTATGGAATGGGTCAACAAAGATACACATATCAAGGTCATGAAGTGCGTCGTTACCTCAACCATTTCTCACACCTGAACATTCTGGCTTATGGTCATCCTTCGCCCCATAGTTGATCGAACATGGAGGCGCCTCGATAGCGCACTTCTCCTCTGTAATTCGTGTGCCACACGACGGGCTTGGCATCGCAATTTTAACCAATGCGTTAACTGAGGGTCCATTACTGCCTTTGATTAAGTGGAAACTTCTTGAAAAATCTTTGGGACTCAGAACTACAGACTGGGATGCGCGGTGAGCATTAACATTTTCTATGGCGTCGATCTGAGGGTTCACCATCTTGCGTGTTCAGATTCACGAAACAATTGGAAGAAAAAAAGTCCCCTCGACAACCACCTTGCCCGTCAGATGGATCCCCGCCCACATTGCCTCTTGATCGCCTTGCTGGAGTGTACTATGACCAGGGATACGGAGCACTCACTCTATGTCCTTATTCACCCTCGCTTCGTATTCCTCTGGGGAAAGATTGCGAGGGTGTTATCCCTGACTCCCTCCTGCCGATGCTAGACGACTCGAGTTCGTTCCTTGTAGCTTCTTGGCCCAAAATCTGGTCGAGTCACCTGATTCTTCGTCACATTTCCGGAGATTGCTTCGGAGTCACTGCCGCGTTAGAGTTTCCTGCGCCGTCTCCTGATTCTCCCATCACTGATGATGACAGCCGTCCATTTGCGATTGTATCGGATGAATTACCTTCCGACGCCTCTGCTGAATTCGTGTTTATGGAAGATGC
Organism: Ramaria rubella; assembly: GCA_015039355.1. NCBI lineage: Eukaryota > Fungi > Basidiomycota > Agaricomycetes > Gomphales > Gomphaceae > Ramaria > Ramaria rubella. The sequence goes on along the minus strand of MU134424.1, from coordinate 37,999 downwards.
AGGGTATATGCATGTGGAAGGGTTGGCGGCCTGGGGCTTATGGGGCGAGGGAACTGGCGTTGTCGATGTGAAACGAGAGGGTAAGGAGAACGCTGAAGTTTGGTATGCCCGAGTAATTTAACGATGAAATGAGCGTTGCGTGCAAGTCCGGTCTTACTTGAAGTCACTTCAAACAAAAGAGAGATTGAAATTAAAAATAATTCAAACTCGGGTATGTACATAGTACACTTCGTAACAGTCGACATGATGTTGTGAGAATACTGATAAATATTGATCTTATATAAGGATAATGCCTCACATAAATGAAGAGGGGCTCCCAATGTGTGAACGACGTCCCAACGGCACACGATGATATAAATTTAAAGACTCGCGCTCGCCATCATTCCGCATTTGGACGTACGTGGAAATCATCCCTGATAGGGGATTTCAGGGGTCCTCACACCGACAGCCTATAAAACTCAGTTGCTTCCGCCTATCATTGACCCAACACCGAGCTGGTTGCAGAAACTGGAAATGTCTGCCCTTTTCATTATCTGGCTGACGGTGGCACTCTCGTCACTCTGGAGTAATGTTCTGTGTGACCAAGCTCCATTCGCCACTAATGATCACGGACGTGACGAGATTCTTGACGACAGCTTCTCAGAGTGGATTGAGGCAATTGGACACAAATGGGGAATGAAAGGTGTTGCCATTGCTGTAACGCGGAAGAATAAAAATGATGACGGATGGATAACTGAGACGAAAGGATATGGTGTGGCGAATCGGAACAATGATCCCGTTGACGCAGAGGTGAGTTGATAATCAACTCTTTGATGTGATAATACTTAGCTTACCCCGGGTTTATAAGACCCTCTTCTGCATAGCATCTAACTCGAAGCTTTTTACGGCCCTTGGTGTGGGGTTACTGGTTGCGAACGAAAGCGTTCCTCTCGAATGGGAAACTAAGGTGAAGAGCTTACTCCCCAACGCACTCTGGGATCTTCAGGATCCGTTTGCTCGCGACCAAGCAAATCTCGTGGATATCCTTAGCCACCGAACCGGAATCTCTCGTCATGAACTAAGTTACGACAAGAGCGACACTGCAGAGAGTGGCGTAAGCTTCATTTAACACCCTCGCCGCTAATTATGACACTCTCAAACTGCCATTGTTTTAAGAGTGCGAAACTGCGTTATTTGAAACCTTCTGCCGAGTTTCGAAATGCGTAAGACAACATTATGCTGAATTGCGTCCACAAACCTTACTAACTTCTGTTTTACAGCTACCAATACACCAACCGTAGGTAGCAGTTACACAATCATTCTGTGCCATCTCAATAAAACTCTCTCACTTCCAGAAATGTACGCAGTGGCGGACCTTATCATCGCGAATTTATCAGGAACACCGTTCGTAACATATATTACCGAGAACATTATATCGCCAGCTGGTATGAATTCCACCACTTATGATTGGGCTCAAGCACAAGAGTCTGGCAAATTTGCCGAGGGCTTTGTGAGCGTCGGAGAGGACGAGGAACTGGGAGAGGGGAAACGGAAGTTACGCTTCAGGCCTATCCAAGATAAACCACACAGCATCATCTCCGGTGCTGGAGGGGTCCTCTCCAACGTGAATGACATGGTATGTTGGCATGTGCGTGATGTTCCGTGACATGTGTGGGCTTACAGTCTATCCACCGTACCAGGCCAGGTGGCTGCAAGTTCTTTTGTTGTTAGGGAAAACACCTGAAACAGAACAAATAGGGTCTAAGCAAATTCTTCCCTCTGAGATAATTGAGAAAGTTGCAATGGGGGTGTCGGTTGTAACACAGTCAGCGTCTGGACCTGACTTTAGCCCTATTCTTTATGGCATGGGTCAGCAAAGATACACATATCAAGGTCATGAAGTGCGTCGTCACCTCAACCATTTCGGATCATACCTAAGTATTCTGGCTTATCGTCGTCTTTCGCCGTATAGTTGATCGAACATGGGGGTGCCTTGATAGCGCACTTCTCCTCTGTAATTCGTGCCCCACACGACGGGCTTGGCATTGCAATTTTAACTAACGCGTTCACTGATGGTCCATTACTATCTTTGATCAAGTGGAAACTTCTTGAAAAATCTCTGGGGCTCAGAACTATAGACTGGGATGCGCGGTGAGCATTAACATTTTCTATGGCGTCGATCTGAGGGTTCACCATCTTGCGTGTTCAGATTCACGAAACAATTGGAAGAAAAAAAGTCCCCTCGACAACCACCTTGCCCGTCAGATGGATCCCCGCTCACATTGCCTCTTGATCGCCTTGCTGGAGTGTACTATGACCAGGGATACGGAGCACTCACTCTATGTCCTTATTCACCCTCGCTTCGTATTCCTCTGGGGAAAGATTGCGAGGGTGTTATCCCTGACTCCCTCCTGCCGATGCTAGACGACTCGAGTTCGTTCCTTGTAGCTTCTTGGCCCAAAATCTGGTCGAGTCACCTGATTCTTCGTCACATTTCCGGAGATTGCTTCGGAGTCACTGCCGCGTTAGAGTTTCCTGCGCCGTCTCCTGATTCTCCCATCACTGATGATGACAGCCGTCCATTTGCGATTGTGTCTACTGAGGTACCTTCCGACGCCTCTGCTGAATTCGTGTTTTTGGAAGATGCAGGGGATATTCATGTTGAAGGGTTGGCGGCCTGGGGCTTACGGGGCGAGGGAACTGGTGTCGCCGACGTGAAACGAGAGGGTAAGGAGAACGCCGAAGTTTGGTATGATCGAGTAGTTTAACGTTGAGGTGAGCGTTTCGCGCACGTCTGACCTTACTTGAAGGTCGCTTCATGATCGATATATAACTAAGGGGTTGAATAGATATATATATATCCAAATTCGGGGATGTACATAGTATTCATAGCAGTCGACATGATGTTGCGAGATTAAGGTTGCCTCTATTCAAAAGCTGTCTGGCTCGACCAGAAAGTAGGATCAACTGAGCTACGTGATGTTGGCACAAGCGGTATTTATTCGACATAAAGACCACCGTTAATGTTCAGCGTTTGACCTGTAACGGTGGCTGAATAATGGCGCAGAAAACCGAATGACAAATCTCCTTACCAGTGATGAAACGAGACTCATCGCTCGCTATATAGGATACCAAGCTCGCGATATCTTCAGGCGTACCTGTTGGTTTATTTGCGTAATATTGTTTGAGCACTTCATCCAACCCTGAAAGAGAAAGGGTCGCGCTGGGTTTCGTTGGTTGGTTGAAAATAAAATAAAGTACCTAGGTCTTGTGCGTTTTTGCTTAGATCATCCACTGAAAATGATAGTCATCGTTAATAATCTGTGGACATTAGGGTTAAGACAAAAGACAAACGCATGGGTGTTTGAATGATCCCTGGAGCATATGCATTGACGGTAATATTGTGAGGATACAATTCAGCGGCTGTCAACATCGTGCGTCAACGGTTTGTAGACAGCATACAACAAGTGCGCTGACATGCTGATTGCGTCAAGGCCCTGACTGCAAACTTGCTTGCAGAGTAATTACAGTCAAGGCCTAGGGCTGGTGAGGACGGAATTAACCTAGGATAAAGTGGGTTAAAAAAATCATCATACATACCTCTCTTCCCTGCGACAGAAGACGCACCTATAGGAGAAATAAATGATTGAGTATTCTGGAACAATATAATTCACATACCGATGATTCGACCGCCTTTGCCTTGTTTGATCATTTGCCTTGCTGCAGCCCTGTAACAGAGGAAGATTCCTCTGGCGTTCACAGTCTGCACGAGGTCCCACTCTTCCACTTCCACTGAAAAGGTATTATCAGTCAAATGCAACTGCTAGTTGTTTAAACTCTTACTATCGACAAGTGAACCGATACGCATTATACCAGCATTAGCAACCATCTAGAAGATAATATGTTCACGAACAACATGCAACAAATGATAGCTTTCGCGATCGGACTCATACCACGTCAAGACTTCCCAACTTGTTTACGGTCGTATCTACAAGCTTTTGAACGTCTGCCTCAGCAGTCACGTTGCACACCACGGCCATAGATTTCACTCCTAGTTTCTTAATCTCTTCGACCACTTCTTCAAGTTGTGGGAGTGCGTTTGATACATCGCTTACGACGACGTTAAGCCCGTCGTTTGCGAGACGAAGAGCGATGGCCTTTCCGATACCTCTGGCACTACCAGTTATGACGGCGACGCGGGGAGACATGTTCGAAGTGACCGGGGATGATTAGGGGTTAAATACCCACGCTTTGGACATGATGGATTGTTGCCTAGACTGCAATCTGTGGCTACACGTGAGTGATGGTTCATACTTGGTGATCGACGGTCATCTATGCCCATGATTATTATATCTTGACAAAGGGGAATCATGTGACTCCTGTGACATGTGCACACTACACAAACATAGGGGTGCAGATGGCGCAGCACATACATACATCCTTGGTGAGTGCAAGAACTGTAATTATACATATCATACCTCTAACATGTCAAAAAATCAGATTATTTAGTGGCTGGGGTGAACCAAGAGACCAGAAGTAAGGTATTTCTCTCTCCCCACAGCCTAACCCCACATGTATGTCATTGGAGACTGTTTTTACATGTATTATATCCACAATTTCAATAGATGAGCCTTCCCAGGGCTCTCCCAGACCTCCCACAGTGAGAACATGCCTCAGAACATTCTGTAATTGAAAAATCAACTAATCCTCTGCATTAGTTGATATTTTAGCTAATAAATGCCTCATAATTGTGCACTTTATATATTTCAATTATCTCTGTTACTTGTCACTGTAGCTATTTATCTTTGTTGACCATAATCTAGGATGCAAATTTCCACCGGTGTCTTATGCTTTGTAGAGTGCTGTAATACCCTGTGCAAAACTTCTAGTTTAGTTGTGATTATATGTCTATCAAAACTTTTTGTAAAAATATGACATTTAGATCAAAGTTTAAACTGGGTTTAAATATTGAAAACATCCTGTAGCAGTGCTAGTCAGCACCTGTCCCCGACTCCTCAGACATGTATAGTAAGTGAAGGTTAGTAGCACACTTCATTCAATAACATAATGACCAGTGAACTTTTATAGGACAATTCATTTGATAGGAACAGTTTAAAAGTAACAATTGGAATAAAAACAGTAGGGAGTTGAATCCCAAAGCCCTGGAGTTGAATCCGGCATATGAGGTGAAAGTGAGCAAAAGGAAAAAAGGAAAGGTGCAGTAACAACTGTCAATGTATCAAATGTCCTTCTCTTTACTAACTTGAGCAGACTTCTGAACATTGCCCATCTTCTCAGTGTTGTTAGCTGCTCTCTTCCTTCTGGCATGTGTCATGGCAGCAACCTTAGAGTATGTTGGTGGAGCCATAGTACAATTAGTTGTGACATCAGATGCAGGAATCTGGGAACCTGATGCGATTGGAGCAGTATCCATTGTGTCAGTAAGGGTTGTTATGCTTGCATTATTGTTTGATCCAGTGGTGACAGTGGAGGAGCTTCCATTGGAATGTATAGGGTCGGTGTTATCTTGAACCTTGGAGGGAGTGATAGCATCATTGGGAGATGTGATAGCAGAAGGAGAACTCAGGAACAGAGCCTCAGCAGAGTCATAGCTGGAAGGGATGAGCACCATTTTGTGTAGAATTAGTTGATAAGCATGGGATCTGTTAGAGTTGTTAGAATCACTGCGAATACACCACCTGTTAAGAGTCAAAAAGTAGCGTAGGAAACATCATGATGGTACAAACTAACATACAACACGTGACAGTGATGTCTACCAGACAATTGTGAAACAATTTGAGTTGTACACAAGCGACGAGAGAAGTATGCTGTTCTTGTCATGAACATTAGGTATTTTGAGTTTCACATCTCCAGCGAGTGAGTGGATAGAGGAGAATCTATTGCTGGGATCTGGCAGATGGGCAGGCATGACTGTACACGTAGTGATTGCAAAGATAGCTGAAAAACTTCTGCTACTATACAGCTTGGTTGGAGTGATTTTTGTAGTAAAAACCTGTGAAAACCCATGGGTCAAATAAAATCACGAATGTCTGACCCAGACCTGACCTGCCGGGACCCATACCTGTAACCCCCATGGGTTACCCATACCCATGCAGATCACTAGCAGGATGGCCTCAGTCTCCTGGGATGGTGGTGTCAGCAGAGGCCAGATGACCAAGACATGTACAGCAAAATGCTCGTACTGTACCTATAGAGCAGCTACACAGTGTAACACAGCTCTGTACTCCCAATTATAATCATATGCAACTAGAAATGAATATTGACCCTCCAGATCACACATACAATCCATTCCGAAATCCTGCTGCTGTCACAATATTTGGCAGGAAGTAGGCTGTTCAAGTAACATGATACTGCGGCTGCCTCACGCTTCGAGTCTACAAAAATGATCCCCTTAGGGAGCCAATACAGATGCAGTGGCTGTTCTGGCACTAGCATGTCGAGATTAGCATAATGTTTGAGGCCACTGATAATAGGGAGCACAGCATAGGTAATATTTGAATGCCTGAGGGGAAGGTTAAAGGTTTCATATGTTCCTGGACTGAAGAGAAGATGTTGCACTGTCAGAGTTTGTACATGAGGTGGAAATGACCCTGAAATGACTAGACATGGAATACCCTTTGGAAGTCGAAGTCGGATGCTATCAAGCTTACCCCAGGCTGTGCTGAAGGGATCCTGGCCAGCTTGCTTCAAGCCCCACATGTAATGGTGGTGAGTCTCATCGATGTTGAGGAACTTGACTTTGTTTCGGAATGCAGGCTTCTCCAGCAGAGTTGCGAACCTAGGGATATGGCCTTTGAAGGCAAAGAGCTGGTCCAGCAATACGACAAAATGTCAAAAATACCCATTCTCGACCTTCTACTTGTCAGGGGAGCACTTAATAGACTAATCACTCGAGAAATACATGACCTACCTGCCAGAATTGCGGATCTGTCTGGGTATCTTGATTCCTGGCAGCTGTTTGAATTCCTAATTTGCTCAAGTCCAAAGCCTTTGCAATTTTAGCTCACAGAACCATGGAATAATAATTTAGATAACAAATACATACATGTGTATTTTGCAGTCGCTTCAGTGGTGAGATTGTAATGCCGACTGTGCATGGATCCGCGATCAAAGGGAGAATAAACGTGAGCATTTTGCCACTACCAGTCCCTGCAGATAAGATCACATCATGTCCTTTTCTGAGTGCAATCATGACTTGAAGTTGCCAGAGATGAGCCAAAATCCTTCCGTTTGAGGACTGAAAGAGCTCACTGTAAACTTGTTGAGCAACTGATACAAGTTATGGGTCCAATTCTTTAACAAAATCTGAGGAAATTTCTTGTGTTTTGCAAGGAATCAACATGACAACCACATGTGTGCCAATTGCACAAGAATGACAGGCCCACAATAGTGACAACCATGACAATGCCCTTTGCCATACACATTTGTCATCTCGCTGAAGCCCTGGATGAGCCGAGGCCACCCTGTTGGTTGCCGGAAACCACTGGATAAACTCCCTCCTAATTTAAACCCAGTTTTACCAGTCTGTCTGACAACGTAGGCTCGCCCACATAGTCACGACAGGCTGGTCATGAGTCTACACTTTACTCACCTATCCATTCTGGCCGTCGCCAAAATAATAGTGAAATTATGTGTTGGCTGGGTCATCTTGCATGGAAATATATTACCAATGTCATTGACTTTTGTGAACAAAAACACATGGAATCTGATTGCAAGTATGCTGAGGCTGTGTATCAATTGCATCTATGAGAATGTACTTATGGAGATGTCAAACTATTTAACATGTGTGTTATCTGTTCTCCTTTGCACCCTTCAGGAATCAACATGAGTGAGGAAAACCACAATGATGCAGTAGCAATAGTACCTACGAACTGTCTTCAAGAGCTCTTGAACTCTAAAAAGGCTATTGCAAACACAACTTTGAACAGCAGATACGATTTGGTCATGTGTGCTGCCAATGACATCATTAAAAATGCTCCTGTTTGTGCCATGGCTCACACTCAGCTGTTAAATAATGATTTCAAGCTTCTTTACCTGGTTTCTTGCCCCTATACAAAGGTATGCCTGTAGTTCTACAATATCAAAATACATCCACTGACCTGAAAGTTACAAATGGATCCCAAGGTATCTTACAAAGAATTTATACAGCACAGTGTCCTCAAGGTGTCACATATGCCATGTGTGCATTTGTTGAATTCCTGCTAAGTCCTGTTAAACTGCCTGACATACCTGTTCATTGGTACCTGATTGAACCTCAATCTTGAATAGTGACTGTAAATGACTTACACTTGGATGATGGTTCCACAATGAAAGCACATGTTAAGCACATGCAACTCCCTTTACAACCTGCATTTGCTATTACAGATCATTCCACACAAGGTAAAACCTTACCGCACGTATTGATCAACTTGAAAGACCGTGGATGTGTGGGTTACGTAGGTGCCTCACGCACTACATCAAGATACGGACTCTACCTTACAGAATGTATTGAATTATCTGATCTTAATAAACCACTTCATCCAGATCTCTTGTTTGAAACCCAACAGTTTAAAACCATGTTCAATAATGCTCTAGTACGTCATGGGTTCTTGAATGATGATCTACAACCTGTCCCTGTCCCTGAATCTGAAAGAGGTCATATTCCTAACATCCGTACTGTGTTTTCTACTCCTTCACCTGCCAAGACAAAAACTACAAGAAGAAAAGATACACATGACCATTCTACTCCATGCAAACACCAATGTCTCACTAATATTCCAACTCGGTCACATGACGAGTCCTCCACTCGTTCCACGCATAACTCATCACCTTCCAATCAACTTGCAAAAAATTTTACTTCAGGTTGTGCTTGGGATTAAGCTAACTGGTTATGTGGGTATGATTGTATATTTATGATGTTCTACATTGTATATTGCACAGCAACCGAACACTGGAGAAGAGATTTTCATAATTATGCTGAACTCACTCATTTACTTGCCTACTCATATAACATTCTGCTCATAGGGACACAATCTACTGACATCCACCTTGTAAATACATATCATGACTGATTCCATGACACACTCTCTGCCATGGACTCCTTGATCTTCCCATGACATGGACCAACTGGAACTGCTCTTTCCAATATCATTGACTCATTAAACAGGTCACCACTGAAGCTCCATGTGAACCTACGAATCACATGTATGTCATGCAATTTATCCCAAAATGTGACACTTGCCCAATCTCAAATGATCCTGTGTCATCCCACTTTATGGAACACATGGGCCATCCATGCAAATTACAATGTTTCAGCACAACGTGTCTCAGTCCAAGCCTGGTCCAATGTTTACTTGGCATCAAATAACATTCATTCACATATCTGTCCTACATCTCTGAATTGTGTTAACTCAATCATTACCTCTATAACTATACACCCCCAGATTCCTTGGATTATGATCAAATGTTTGCCTGACTCACAACCCTTCCCAACCATTACACCTACACTAAATGTTCCCTTAGTGTCCAGTTCGAAACAATACGACTTAGTAGCCATTGTATATCACAGAAACAATCATTTCACAAGGAGATACTTTGATAACATAGGTAACTCATGGACTTACAATGGTATGGTACATAACAGTTGACCACTGTATGAAGGAATCCATCAGTCAGACAATGACTCCCTTGTGCTCTTTCACACCATGCTGCCTCACATGTACATCTACATATCAGAATGATTGATCAAAATGAGACTTCAGCAGTCTCATATTTATTTATTTATTCTCCCCACCCCTCTTTTATCATCTTCTCATTTTCTAACCCATATTCATGCATTGCTCCGTAAATTGGAGATGGACTAGTAAGTTTTAGGTTTTCCTTCTATCTAATTGACCATGACAAATGAGTCCTGCACAGGTATATATGGCTCACTCGATAGCAAGGGAAAAATAACATCATGTCTACTAGCGACACGGAAAGCAGCGACAAATCACTGAAATGTTTAACTGCAGCTCAAGTCAGAGTGATTAATAATATTTATGACTCTACCGACTCACCGACCACTGAAAAATTTGTCAAAAAGTATTACATCAGTGAAAACAGACAACTTGGCGCCAACAAATGGTTCACAACTTTGACTAGTGTTGCTGTGACTTGACTACAAGTTGACTAGTAGTCATAGTCTGGTCAAGTCATGACTACAAAAGTTGCAAATATGATGTGACTACACAGTGACTAGACCAGAGACTACAGGATATCTCATGTCTGTAGTCACTTCCCTGCCAAAAATGCGACTATCTAGTCATAGTCACACTTTTTTTGCGACTAATAGTCACAACTACAAGGTGACTACAACTACGACTACAGGATTTTGAGGTGACTACAGTAGTCATAGTCGCAACCAGGCTAGCCTAGTTGTGGCAACACTAACTTTGATGAACAAGCTGCTCCGACTACAATTCCCTGCTCGTATCAATTGCCATCTTAAGGAATGCCAATTATCTTTGTACAGAAACAATACAGACACAGGAAAGGTGAGCTCATTGTCCTCATACCATATTGCCTCCTATCTCAACTTATCTGCAGATTGACCTTAAAGCCCTTAAAAAAAAATTAAGATGATTTGGGCACTCGATTCCATCACTGATGGTCCAGAGTCTATTACAACGAAAGCTCCCTTTGTTATGGACACATTGCATTACATGCAATAGACATACAATTTTACTTTAAATCTGGGTATGTACTGCATTGACTCATTTACGACAAATTGTTCATATTGTCAACTCACAGGTCTTGAGGAGGATAACTATCCTAAGATTTATTCTTTTATTCAGAGAGATGACGATAGGAATTATTACATACTGATTAACTCCAAATCAATCTTTGAAAATGTCCCCTTCATGAGTTCAGGATCTCCCATGAAACTTGAAAAGAAGTCCATCAGATGTATGTATACCTTTTTAATTGGAAATGTTAACTATACACAACTTTGCTATACTCTTCAGCTGGTTTATCTACCATGAACACCCATAATACCTCTGCAAGCAGCCATACATTCCAGGTGAAAACACCACCTTTCAGTATGCTTGATTCTCCTTTATCTTTTCTTACAAAACTTATAGTTTTCCAGAGCCTCAGGATCTTACTTTGCCCGCTGCTTTGCGAAACATGGGCCAGAAGAAATGGAAGGGAACACAAGTATCATCAGACCATTCAAACAAGAAGCAAAGACATCCATCCAAGTTGAAAGCTCCCAGACATCTCAGTCTTCTATGAGCAGCTTCGGAAGATCACATTCAAAATTGTCAAGTCACCAACCAAACTTCTCCCTGCCTGGCATGGCGTCCTGCGTGAGTTGAAACTCGCCATGCATATGATGCCTCGTGATGTGTCAACACGGTGGAATTTGATGTATGACATGCTGGTTTTCGCCCCAGAGTACCAGAAGGCCCTGAAGGCCATGACTGGGGATCTTGACCTTGGTCTGGGCACATATGAGCTGACAGCGCAAGAGTGGAGGATCGCCGAGCAGCTGTGTGACATCCTTCAGGTGCGTCACATTGTTCCACTGTAGTACTGGCACCTGCGTTGACTCCCTGGACGATGCAGATACTGAAGGATGCAACACTGTTCTTTTCTTGAGGCATGCCAAATCTTGTGACAGTCATCCCTGCCATGGACCACATTGACCAGCATTTCGCAAGCAGCTCACTCAATCACAAGTACAATGCAGCGATCTGCTCTTCTTTGGTGATCACAAAGAAAATGTTGAACAAGACTATGACCTGACCAAAATGGAAGTCGGTTTCCTGAATTCCACTGTTTGCTGCTAAATCAACCTCATCTTCACCTGACATGAGTAATTGATGGTAATCTTCCATCATGATATGAGATTCACATATGAGGGCTTATCTGGAGGCTAATATGTCAGCATCACATTCATCTTGACATTTGTAGAGGGCTTCCCAGTTAGACATAACACTGCGACTACAAGGATCAAATGCATATTTGTCAAATACAGCAGCGCAAGATAAATCTGTGCTACTCAAAAGAGGTTCATTGATGCTGAAAGGCTTAAAATGAGCAAGCATGAAAATGGAATACTTTTCAGTATTGGTACTTTGAGGAATTGTGATGCTGACCACATGAGGTATCAACCCATTTTTGTAATGAAAATCAGAAGGATCAGCATGGAGGACAAGGACGTGAGTATCTTCTAATTTATGAGGTTGTTTAAGATTATAACAAGGATATGTTCCATGCCTTGTTTGTGATAGTTCTTTTCATTTCTCCAATCAGACACATCTTGCAAAATTGTAAAAGGACATGCTTTTTAGCTCATCAGCTCGATAAATGTAAAGGTTTTACTTTACAGACCTCACAAAGATCACGCAACAGAACTAAACCAGATGTATTGGTGTTATGTGTGATACGTATGTGATGGTTCAAATAAAAGTAAAGTTAGCTACTCTAAATTCCCACAGCCAACTGTACAGTCATTCTGCAGGTCCACAAGCACCCATGGATGCTCTGACATCCATGTCCCACTACAACCACTCACAGCTGTCCATACTATAGTATGGACATAGTAAAATATATAATTCCTCACACCCTCCCCCTCAGGGTGAAACCCTAAGTGTAGACCAAACAACTTAACAATCAAATTGTCAAGCACAATAAGTCATTTATGGCTTATTCAAGACTACTGTTTACTTAGCAGTCTGTTGAATGAATGGAATGACCATTTCATTAAATCTATCTCTGAATGGAGGTAGATGGTGCTGACACTGGAGGTTGATGCAATATCCAGTGCTGGAACTCTGAATGACTCTTAGGACGAATATGTTTGGCTTCAGCAGTAAGTGCAAGGTAAGTTGCACTTAATTGATCAACAGCATGAAGCTGTTTCCAATTCTGAATTGAATCCCACAACCTATGTGGGTGAGATAGAATAGATGTCGGTGAAATAGACTGTGTATTTTATTGGGAATGAGTAGGGAAAATATGTAAATCTGCAGTAGAACTGCTGATTGGTGGGACAATATGAGCAATATTATTGCTCATGGGATACAAATCAAACCTAGGCAATATGTCTAAGTTATGGATTGTGGAGGTATTTTCCACATGGACACTGTCAAGTGGCTGCTGAACCAGATTGATACCTGATACAACATGAATTTTCATCATGTCAGTGATGGGGAGTGGGAGGGTGGAACATGTTGTGCTATGCTCTGAAATGAGCACAGCTGTTGGGGTTGGCAATCTAACATGTTGCACCACAGTTTACTGTGATGAATTACGCAAGAAGAGTGACAAAGATTTCTCTTCATCACCCAACTCCAAAGAATAATCTTCAAAGTCAAGCAACTGTTGTTGTGATTTCTTGGCTTTTTTCTTCTGAATCCTCCTCCCCCTCTGAACTGACTCCCAGGGTTAAAGTGACACAGATGTGAGCTGTGCCAATGGGGGTGGTTCATCCAGTGATTTTAACCATTCAATTACTTTGCAGGTTAGATCTGGCAGTTTACAATGAATAACATTATTCACAGTTAAATTACTATTATTACTAGCAATAGTATCTGAATTCTCTTCAGACATGTAATCCAACATCAAGTGTTGGATAGAATTGCAACATGAAGTCGCGTTTCAGTTGTTGACTGTCTGAGTACAGTCTGTGCTGGGACACTGCCAGTGGGTATATGTGTGTTTCCCAGCCTCAAGTTGCCCTTCTGAGTGTTCAGAGCAACTATAATAAAAGCTATCCACTTTGTGGATTGGCTGTGGATTCACCTCATAAGGTGAATGGTATTCAAAATGAAAAATATGAGTACATGTATCCAATCACGTGACTCGTAGAGTCGCATCTGTCTTCAAACAACATGTTTGAAGGCCCACACTTCAGCGGTGAGTCCTCCTTCTGCTGTAATCCACTGACATTTTGTGTAGACTGATAGTCTAAACCTTTAGATGGGTTTACTGCCACCTCAGTGGCAATAAGCACTGGTCAAGAGTGCTGTTACTAGTTGATGGTGCATGTTCCATTACTTCTGTCATACATGCACACTGACTTTCATTCATGGCAGTTACTGCCATGAAGGCGGTAACTCCATTTCAGCCATCCTGTATACAGGGTGACCATTCCAGCGAGCCATCAATGGGCTCACTAACCACTGTCTCCAGGATGGCTCTTCTGCTTACAATGGGCAGACTCAGACGTACATCCAGGTCTTTAACATTCGACTTGACAGTTGAACTGATGAGTGGCAAAGCCACGTTTGGGGATGCAACACTAGTGTCGCATTGAGCTTGAGTTATCGAGCTCATAGGTGAGTCATCACCTATTCCATTTACCACACAAATAATATTTCGTGGTGCACCTACAGGCAGACTTGGGCATACATCTGAGTCTCTAACATTTAACTTGACAGCTACGCTGATGAGTGACCTAGCCTTGTTGGAGGACACGACAGTAATGTTGCATTGAGCTCACAGGTGAGCTTTTGTCTGTTCTGTTTACCACAAGACTAACATTTTGTGGTGCGTTTACAGACAGAGTTGAACTACTGTTCAACTCTCTACGCTGTCTCGTAAAGCCACCACCGTCATTGTTAGGTAGCACAGCAATAGCACAAAGATGCTCACTAACAGGTGGGCATCTATGTTCACTCTTTTTTGTGAACTCCAGCCGACCAGTGACATTAGCCTCAATGGCCTGTACTGCTGGCTTGGATCCACTGCCCAGTGAAGGTACGTCTTTGCCTTTCTCAATGCTGACTTCCCGATCAGCTAACAGACCTGACCTTTCAGTCAGGTAAATCGTTGTAACGCTGTCGCTGTACCTCACAGGCCTTGACACAGTGAGTAATGAGCTCAGTGAGTCCTGCCCAGACTCACTATGCGACAGTACTAGTACCGTCATCCATGCAAGACCTCGACCTTGCCTTATGTGCAAACTTGGATGTTCTTCCATGCTCCTAGTGGAGCTACATACAGCCTTGCTTTCTAACGAGGCAGTGACAGCCTGAACTATGCTGTTACTGTTGTGTGAAGGTGGGGTGGAACTTTGTGAGTCCACCAATTTTTCTTTTCTCGCACTACTGACATATTGTAATACATCTTCCTCGAACACTGGGCTGTCCCCCAGCTCCTGCCCCTGGCACATAGTACTGCTAGGTCTCTCGGTCTATCTGCTAGATGAAAACACAAAATTCATGCTGTGCCTGTGTGGATAACCTAGGGCAAGACTTTCAGGTAAGTCTACCAGCCCCTTTTCAAGACTTAAGTGTTGGCTTTCTTTTAATGTGTCATGTTTACATGACACTCTGCAGGGCAAACATGTCAAAGACAGGTCATTGTACATGTGATTAGCATCTCATGCTATTTTGAATGCTTCATTCTAAGTTACAGGCAAAGGTGAGCACACCTTTGCATTCTTAATCCTGACAGGCGGTGTACAGGAAAGGCATGAGCTATCGCTCATGCCTTTATTCTCCAGATGACCAACATCACGCCAGCACAATGTTCCACCTGAATCTGATGCGACCACAGTCTCGTGTATGTTTAGGGTGCAGGCTGTAGGGCTTACTGGTGAGTCCTCTATCTGCCTGCAGGTACTGACACTCAGTGTCTGTACAGATACTGGCCATGGACAACCATCCATGGTCTCGTTCTGATAGCCACAAACACCGTTGTGGAACGGTGTTCCTTCAAACGATAACATGACTGCTGTGTCGTGTTGATTGGGGCTACCAGCAGTAGGGCTCACTGGTAAGTCCAGATCTTCCACCTGTCTGGTAGTGCTGACCCTAGTAATGCTACACGTTAACCTAGGTATCTGGTGTGAACGACAGTTCACTCCTTGACCATTGTTCTTGAACGATGGTTCAACAGGTTGCTATTGAGGAGGGCTCACTGGTGAGTCCTCTGTATGTTCTATTATACTAACACTATGTGCTAGTACTTCGCTTGGGCATGGACATTTGCCCAAGTCTTTGTTATGACCGGTGCAGCTAGCACTGTCACCCACCACTCTCTGGTCAGACAAGAACACAACTCCGCCATGTTCTGACTCACTATCAACAGGAAAACTCACTAGTGAGTTTTCTGTTTTACACTGCATACTAGTATGTCATGCTAATTTAGATCCCACAGGTGGAACCCCAAGCTTAACTGCTGGGTGTGCTCTAACGCTCAGGTTGGCTGCATTTTGTATGTGGGAGTTGTGCCACTGGGGCACAACTGAGAACTCATGCACATGTGCATGAGTCTGTCCCTCCTCGAGACTATCATCTCATCTTTTTACTGACATTGACCCTGTTGTTAGGGGCAACCGTGAAAAGGACCTTGGCCCTTTTCCAACACTTGGAAGCAACTCATATGAGTCGCTTCTCTCCATATGTTATCACTGTTTTTTATTGGTACCCCATCCCCCTTTAGTAATGAGGGTGCATTTTCATCATCAGTGAGTATGCTCGCTGATTGTGGATGACACTTTGTTTCATCCCAATCATGTATGTCTTGTATGTGATTGTTCTGTTTCTCATACAACTGCAGGTGAGTCATATTTTCAGCCATTTTCCTGCCTTGCTGTGCAGCTGATCCAGGCTCCACAGGTGGAGCCTTGGGAAGGGAGCCAACAGAGTTCTCTCCATGGCCATAAAATAACTTGTTTGAGTTGTTTGTTGTATATGGTATGTCTTTGATGTTCCATCTTGCCTGGCACTGATCATGCTGGACAGATTGTGATGATCCATTTTGTGGATCATTATTTTTAATCCTTCCTGAGTACCTGCCAATATCAGGTAACCCAGGGATGGCTGGATTCAAACACTTGGTCAAATATTTGGTATGTACTGCCTCCAAATCACACGGTAACGGTGCAACTAACAACTTGCGCACTTGTGTGTGAGTTTGGTGATCACCGAGACTATCATCTCGGTGCGGTGTTGTTATTGACTCTGCATGCAGAGTCAATGCCAATACATTTGAGTCATGCCACTGAGGCATGACGATTGGCTCACACACATCTATTTTTCTATTCTTTTTCTTTTCTGACGATTCCACAGGTTGGTGCAACCTGAATGGATTGACAAGAGCCTTCCTGTGGCTTGCAATCAGCTCAGTCAATCTATCTGACAATGATGGTACATCTTCAATGTTCTGTTTGCTCTGATTGCTTTTACTACGTAGGGATGATCCACATTATGGATCATCTGCATCTCTGATCATTGAGTTCTCAACATATGTGGATGCAACAGCTGTTGCTAGAGCTACCTGCTCATGCACTGGTGCATGTGTCCATTTACCATCAAGACTACTTTCTCAATGCATGTACTGATCTGAATGACCCCTCAGATCATCCACAGTAGTACATGAACATCTCTGTTCATGTGATGACAGCTCAAGTGATCTGTCACGAATTACAGGTACGTCTTCAACATTCCTGTTTGTACAACCGTGACACCACAATTGCTGACATGACCTATTTTATAGCTCATTGATTTGGCCATCTACGCCCTGCATAGATTGGCTTTGCAGTGTGATTGCTGCAGGTGCAGTGAGCTCATACCACTCAGAGCATGAAGGTACATCTATCTTTGTTTTGGGAATGACAAGTCGTTCCCTGCCAGTGTTCCAATCTGTCTGACCTGAATCCTCATTCAGGTCATTTATCTGACCATATGATCATTCCCAATTGTGCACTCCTGAGGTCTGTCTTTCCTCATTTGACCTCTGTACTGCTGAACCTGATGTTTCTGTCAGGTTTCTTATTGTTGCAAGTGAACTATTCACTCGCTGAAAGAATGGCACTTGTATGTTCTTGGACTGCGAAGGTGTTTCTGCCTCTGCTGATGTGAGGCTTTCGTCTTGCATTTGCTGTTGGATTGTAGGTGAGTACCTCCATTTCTGCCACACATTAGCTAGTTTCTTAGCTAATGTTCCATTTTTTTCAGTTATTTTTTTGTGTGGCACCCCTTCCCCCTCCAAAAACAAGGACACACTTTTGTGCATTCGAGCCACAACCAGCTTTGACTCTTCGAGTCGCTGCTCATCCAGCGAAGGTATTAGTACCTTCGCTTGTGCAGAGATAATGCTCTGCACATCTATTAGGTTTGAGCCTGATTTCAAAATCAGGCTATTCTGTATTTGGAGATGTTTATTCATCTCCTTTGCAATACTAATGTATTGCGTGACAGGTACAATCCTTTCAGGTGATTCAGGTGACTTGGATATAATATCTGAGTCTTGACCGGCTACATACGAAGTAGGTAGCACTTGGTTTTTTCATCAATGGATTTCGCTGATACAGCTATTTTGGTTGCAGCTTCAGCAGTAGCATTTTGGCCACCTGTTGCCCATGCTGCCTTGACTTTGAAAGTCAACAAGTTGACCATACTAGTATGGTCAACTAGGAGTCTTGCATAGAGTGATTCTCCACTACTATCAAGTAAGTTATTTACTTGATCTTTTGCATTTTCTACTAGATTGACCAGTAGTTCTTCCATGACCTCATTTTTAGATGATGCCAACTTATAGCTTTGAGACACATTATGCATCTCATTGCTAACTCTCATTCTAGATGAGACATGAGATGACTCGCATGAGTACATCTTGTCAATTTGTTACAGACCGTTTCATCAGTTGGTGACTCTGTAATATGTTGCTGCTTAAATAGTGCTCGCAGACTGTGCCAGATAACTTGGCATAGTGGCCTTTTAGCCCAGTTGAAAACAAGTATTTTACTGTGAGAATTTACTGCCTTTCACAGTATGCCAAGTTGCTGGATACGATCTGGCACAACGTAGCTTGTGCCATGTACTGATCCAAGCTTGACATGTCTGATGCATATGAACAAATATGCGTAGTTGAGGAGGATATTGATAAGACAGCCTTTGCGACAATATTTGGCATGTTCAAAAGCCAGGTTATGCAGATTGGCAACTGTAACATGCCATTTATGTTTCAACATCTCATGACGTTGATTTGTCGTAACCAAATTGGTCGATCAGTCCACATATACTTGGACAATATATGTATCTATTTGAGCTCTATCAAAGAGTACAAAAAACACCTTGGAAAGGTGTTTGAAATATTACATGAGGCACATTTGCTCCTCAGTGGAAATCGATCCAAGAACGATTTATATTCGCCTCGTATGGAGTGCCTGGGTCATATTATAGATGAAAAGGGCATCCATGCAGATGCAGATAAGATGGAGAAGGTTCGAGGTTGGAGAAGACCTCAAACATTTAACAATGTTCAAAGATTTCTAGGACTCATTCAGTATCTGGCACCATATATGCCAGATTTGATGGTGTATAAAACTCCCTTATCAGGAAGTGCAGGCAACAACAGGACATTTCAATGAATGCCCTTGATGGACAAGTGTTTTGAATCCATCAAAGCACTAGCGTGTAAGGCTCCAATTTTGAAGCCTATAAACCATGCTAGTTCAGAATCCATTTGGGTTGTGACAGACGGTTCCAAATCTGGAGTTGGAGCAGTTTATGGGCAAGGTCTGGACTGGACAACTTGTCATCCAGCAGGGTTTCTTTTGAAGAAATTCAGTTCTACGCAACAGCATTACAAAACGCATGAGCACGAGACAATTGCTATCCTAGAAGCACTCATGAAGTGGGAGGACAAGCTTCTAGGTCCAGTTCACACTGGTGATGGATAACAAAGGTCTCAAATATTTTGAGACAGCATTTGTCTGACAGACAGGTGCGCTGGTGGGAGTTTCTCTCCAGATTCAATTATACCACGGTACATGTACCGGGGGTGGAGAACAAGGTAGCCGACTGTCTGTCGCGCTACTATGAGAACGACAAGCAGGGTGAACATCAGTTACATCACCCAGCAGAAGAATACGTTGATGCAGATGCATGGCTAGACCCAGAAGGAGAGTTTCTCCCAACAGATCGATTCATAGAAATACAAATGGCCGCAGTGTGACACTCGCAGTGATTACAAGATGCAAAAGAGCAGTGTGTCAGGGACACGCAGCAGATGAAGCAAGCAGAGGAAGTACCTCCCACACATGTGGAAGGTAATGAGGAGGACAATGTACTAGCTACAGCATCAGGTGAAGACTCAGGGAGTCTACGCTCATGCGTAGAACATGAGTTAAACCTAAAAAAGGCTGTAGCCAATGGCTATGGTACTGATCCAATACTCAAGAAAGTATTGGCAAATCCTGAGGCTCACCACAGATTCGGGGTGAGAAATGGACTGGTTTGGACAAAGAACCAGTTCAATAAAGACGTTGTGTGTCTTTCCCAGGAAGTTTTTTCCAAGGGGAGGAGAATGGTCGAGAGAGTTATTGATCATGCACATAGAGTAGTTGGCCATTTTGGGCAATTCAAAACCGACAAGTACATCAGATGATCATACTGGTGGTTGGGAATGGCAGCCGACATAGAGTCATTCTGTGGATCCTGTGCAGTCTGTCAGGCTGCAAAGAAGGACAACAGGTGACCAGCAGGGTTGTTACATACACTGCTGATACCTGATAGACCATGGCAGTCTATTGGAATGGACTTCATTGGTCCATTGCCAGAATCAAAGGGTCATGACTATTTATTAGTTGTGATTGATAGACTCACATCTATGGTGCATTTAGTACCAACTACGATGAGAGTTACTGCATGACAAGTCATGTGGTTATACCTCAAAGAGGTAGTACACCTGCATGGAGTACCTGAGTTGATCATTTCGGATTGCAACTCCAAATTCACCTCCATATTTTGGAGGGAATTGCAGTGTATAATGGGCACAAAACTGCTCATGTCCACAGCATTTGACCTGCAGACAGACAGAGCAACAGAATGAGCAAATCATTCTCTAGGTCAAATACTCCGCACTGTAGTGCAGAGTGATCAGAAGGATTGGGCTGAGAAATGCCCAATGGTAGAATTTGCACTGAACAGTTCAGTCAGCACGACCACAGGATATGCACTGTTTGAACTGAACAGTGGATACTTGCCCCATATCAGGCAAGTACTATCAGTGGATACTACTTTTAGAGGAGTACAGCAGTGTGCACAACAAGTGTTGTGGAACCTAATTGATGCTCACGATGCAAGCATCACGAGTCGAGTACAGCAGACAGATACTGCGAATATCAGACACCATCAGGGAACGACATATGAGGTTGGATAGCTAGTATATCTGTCTACGAAGAACCTGTCCTTACCTAAAGGACAGGCAAAGAAACTAGTACCTAATTATATTGGGCCATATCAAATTGTCGAGGTGGACAATGCCACCTCCAATGTGAAACTTGAGTTACCTCCAGAGCTCACGGCTTGGAGGATATTTCCAAAGTTTCATGTGAGGCTAATCAGACCACATATACCTAATGACAACAAGTGATTTCCTTGTCGTGACATAAATTACATTTATGACTTTGGGAAAGAAGACGAACCAGAATGGTTCGTGGCTGAGATTATTGCTCATTGCTGGACTAGTGACTCCAAGTTGGAGTTACAAGTGTGGTGGACATTAGGAGATGTCACCTGGGAACCACTCTCTCCATGCAGAGAGTTAGAAGCGCTAGATGCTTATCTAGAGCTAAGGGGGATGCTGCGAGAGCTTCCTAATCATGCCTATAGGCATGATAATGGCAATGAGTGAGTCCTTTAATAAAAGGACTCGACACGAAAATACATCATGTCGGCGATTCACATGATGCAATGCAGTCACGTGAATAGGTCATGTGACATGGTGGTTGCGCTCGCCTTAATTTTAAGCAATGATTTTATCACTGCTTCAAGGCTTCTTGCCACCCACTTCCACACCCACACCAGTGCAAGTGTACCAGCGATATCACACATGGACGCCGAAGCATCCCACTTACACCTCTCAGCAGAGGCACTACCTAGTTCCTCTGAGCAGTTTGCTATGCTCCAAAAGGAGCAGAGCTGGACTGTGCGTGGCGTCAAGGACACCGTTGCTATTGTCCATTGCAACTCCTGCCTGGAGTGCAATGCGTATACGCAGCACTTCCTGCAAGCCGCAAAACTGCGGTAAAACTGCGGCTTATCGACCCCTGAATGCGCAACATTGAATGCGCATTAAAAGTGGCTTGGCCACCGTTACTTGCCCAAATGGCCCGTCCTTTCAAGGATGCGGTAGCCTCCTACAAGGAGGAGGTACATGTTAGATCCCAGATTCGACTTCCATTATTCTGACATTTTCCACATCCCAATAAGCCCTTTTCTGCTTATCTCCGACATGTCCCCATTTATCATTCTTAGTCACGATTCTATTTAGATATTATCCCCATACATCTTATCTTGATTTCTGTATTTGCTCCGACTCCGGAACTCCGTATCACACACCCTTATCTTTCCATTTCCAATTTCAGGATTCCGCATGTTCCTTGAAATACACTTTCCCTTGCTCAAGCTTTCTTTAACTTGTATATCTCATTATATCTCACTATAACTCGCGATATCCTGTTGTACCTGATATATCTTGTCAACCCTATATCATTATATCTTTTATTACACTTCATCACTCCAAGTTCTATCCGCAACAAAGCCTTAAAGTCTTTCAATCTTTATTTGGTATTCCGATTATTCCGATTCTGACAATTCTGACATTCCAAAACCCACTCCTTTGATTACACTTGCTTTTCTGTAAAGCTAAACCTTTACTCAATATTCATTTATCATTAACCCTATCTCCTCCTCCATTGGTCATTCCGATTCCGAATATCCAAAACCTCCCGCTCATTTCCGATAAGTCTTAACATACTATTTGTCACTGATCCTTCCGAATATACCCAACCATTGGACTCTGATAATTCCATCCAGTCTTCAGTCTGAAATACCAGGGCACTAGAAATCCAAGACGGCACAACCCATAAGTTGAAGCCAACACCCATATAGATCAGTCTTTGGATCTCTGACTTCTGAGTCATCCAATATTCCACACATTTCCAAATATTGCGACTGCTGATTTCGGTCAAGGAAAGTTCCAACCAAACCCAACCTCATGTCTGATCCAGTCCCTAACAGTATGCGAGCTCCATTCAGAGCTCAATACACTTCGTGCTGCTCTCGATAAGGAGAGACAGCTTAATCGCAAAATGGCGGATAAGTTATCTGCCATGAAGTCAACACACTCAGCGCCGACCATAATCGATCTGACATCTTTGCCAGACTCAGTGATGGACTCAGTGAGTCCATCTATGCCAACTACTGGTGCTTCACCAGTAGGGCCAACTCGATCCAGTTGCAAGACCACATCCATGAAGCGAGCGTCAGTGGCACCATACCCTGCATCCCTGAATGCCCGCATCACCCTGGCCCTAGGTGACCCACCTGCAACACAGATGGGATATTTACCCCGCCCATTGGGCAAAGCACCACACCCTAATGTGGTGCAAATGAGCCATCGACCCACAGAGTGGTTCAACACCTGCCAGCTCAACAACCCTAAGTTCGTTGAGCAGCTCACGCTTGCGCACATGACATTTGCCATGTCCCACAGCACACTATCATTAAGCATGCTGATCGCGAGCAACACCTGGCTACTTGAACACCAGCGTTCAAGATTGCACATGACACGCCTCCCAATCTGAGGGATGCGTTGTGCATGATAGAATACTCCCCAGAGGGTGTATCACCTGCTATTTGTGGGCTTATGGACAACACCCTCCACTTGGAGGATGTTGACGTATGGGTTTGGCTTAAACTCATTAAGCCAAAGAAAGACAGCTTAGTCTTTCTTCAAAAACTCATGGAACTGTTTACAGTCCGTGGCCAGTGGGCTGATCTTGCCGGTACATGCTGGCGGCAAGATTTCCAGATGCTATTGTCTACTAGCATCGAGAAGGTGTGTGAATGGAAATGCCCCCATGCGGAGATGTCTCTTGACAAGCTAGCCCAGTGGCTAGGTACCTATGCAGGGTAGATCCCGCTAGGGATCTAATCAATATAGAGCCCTATTTTGTGTGCAAGCAGAGCAAGGTCTGCTGCAATGAGACTGCGCAGAGGGTACTCGATGCCTGCAAAGGCTGGAAATATACCAGCCTTCATATACCTACTCCCGTGCATCCCCCAGGGTTTTTGGGATCACCCAGCATGTCCAACGACAATTAGTTGCTAGACAGACGAGGCGGAGGGCCTCCCCGCTCGCAGGCACGTATGTACAGACGTGCCATCAATGGGACCCCCCACTCCATCTGCTCCCCTGCCCACTTCCACTCACATTGCAGAGGACAACCCTATGGAAGTTGACCCTGCCAACTCCCTTTACTACAACCGTCAAAGTAGTCATGCAGTCTTCCTCGACTGCACCTGCACCCATATATGCTGATCCTCCATCAGCATAAGATTTCCCAAACCTTCCTGAGGTTTGGTCTGTGGGGAGGATGTAAGAATGTAGATTCTTACAGTAGAGAATATAAGTCACCAGAGTGAAGCCACCCACTAGGGGCGCCTGTAGATAGTGGACAACTATACAGTTGTCCACAACTAATTATATAAGCAATCTTAATCTTACTTGTAACCACACACATCGCAGACACCAATATACCTATTGGCTCAGTCTGTTTGTGTGACACAATTTAAGTATCTTACAAAAATGGAGAAGGTTCAAGGTTGGAGATGACCTCGAATATTTAACAATGTCCAACAATTTCTGGGACTCATTCAATATCTGGCACCTTATATGCCAGATCTGATGGTGTATATGACTCCCTTATCAGGGAGTGCACGAAACAATAGGATTTTCCAATGGATCCCCTTGATGGACAAGTGTTTTGAATCCATCAAAGCACTGGTGTGTAAGGCTCCAATTTCAAAGCCTATAAATCACACTAGTTCAGAACCCATTTGGGTTGTGACAGATGGCTCCAAGTCTGGAGTCGGAGCAGTATATGGACAAGGTCTGGACTGGATGGCAAGTCGTCCAGCAGGGTTTCTTTCAAAGAAATTCAGTCCCACGCAACAGCATTATAAAATGCATGAGCACAAGACGATTTCTATCCTCAAAGCACTCATTAAGTGGGAGGATAAGCTACTGGGTCGCTAGTTCACACTGGTGACAGATAACAAGGGTCTCAAATACTTCGAGATGCAACAGCATCTGTCTGACAGACAGGTGCAATGGTGCGAGTTTCTCTCTCAATTCAATTATACCACGGTACATGTACTGGGGGTGGAGAACAAAGTAGCCAACTGCCTGTTGCACTACTACAAGAACAATAAGCAGGGTGAACATCACCCTGTGGAGGAATATGTCAATGCAGAATCCAGATGTGTGGCTGGATCCAGATGGGGAGTTCCTCCCAATGGATCAATTCATAGAAATATGAATGGCTGCAGCGCGATGGTCACAACAAGTGAAAGATGTGATAAAGCAGCATGTCATTGATGCACAGCAGATGAATCAAGCAGGGGATGTACCTCCCACATGAGTGGAAGGTAATGAAGATGACGATGTACTAGCTACAGTGTCTGGTGCATATTCAGAGAGTCTACATGTATGTGTAGAATGTGAGTTTGACCTGAATAAGACTGTAGCCACAGGCTACAGGAAAGATCCAATACTCAAGAAAGTGTTGGCAAACCCTGAAGCTCACCCCAGATTTAGGGTGAGAAACAGACTGGTTTGGACAAAGAACAAGTTCAACAAAGACATTGTGTGTCTGCCCCAAGAAGTCTGATCCAAGGGGAGGAGAATGGTCAAAATAATTATCAATCATGCACATAGAATAGTTGGCCATTTCTGTCAATTAACAACTGACAAGTACGATGATCGTACTGGTGGTTGGGAATGGCAGCTGACATGGAGTCATTCTGCAAAGCCTGCACAGCCTGTCAGGCTGCAAAGAAGGATAACAGAAGACCAGCAGGGTTGCTACATACCCTGCAGATACCTGATAGACCGTGGCAGTCTATCAGAATGGACTTTGTTGGTCCACTGCCAGAATTGAAGGGTCACAACTACTTATTAGTTGTGATTGATAGAATCACATCTATGGTATATTTAGTGCCAACTATGATGAGAGTTAAGGCATGACAAGTCATGTGGTTATACCTCAAAGAGGTAATACGTCTGCATGGAGTACCTGAGTTGATTGTCTCAGATCATGACTCCAAATTCACCTCCATATTCTGGAGAGAATTGCAGCAAACAATAGGCATGAAATTGCTCATGTCCTGTTAAAACCAAGATTCATTCCCAGCTTTTCCACTTTTCTCTGATATATTCTGATTTTTATTCCGATGTGTACCACTCGTTCTACTTATCCCTGCCTCACTTATATTTAGTTATCTCTTAACAAAATCCCATCTTCGGTCTTACGTCCATATTTACTTCTACCCCAATCCCGCATTCGCTCTGTTTCGGATTTCTGTGTTCATATCCTTCCGATTTGGATTGTATCAATTCATTATATACAACTCCTCCATGTACTGGTTAATCAGTTTGAGTATTGACCCACCTTGACTCGATAACTTCTCATTTCCACCTCTAAGTCTTATCCGACTCTCTGATCTTGTCCAACTCCTCCGACATCCCGACCTTCCAAAATACCAGGACACAAAGGATCCAAGAGGGTGCAACCTATAAGTTGAAGCCAACGTCCGTACAAGGCATAGTGAATGGATCAAGAGTTTCAGTTCGAATATACTGTTATGAACTAGATTTCTTCTCATCAGATGTCGGGATTTGTCAGAATGTCGGAGTTTGGAATTTGGAGTCGAAAATTGGAACCTACCAGATCCCATACTGTCACCGGAATCACAGACCCCGGATCTAGCCTCCCAAATAACGAACTGAAAGACGACCCCAGTGACGACGACAACATCAACAACAACGAGGACAACAATGACAATGAAGAAGATGAGGGGAAGGCTATGCTAAAAGCTTTGAAACAGATAGCCAAGCACATGGGAACTCCGAATAAAGGTCAAACCGGAAAAACCAAACTCTGCGAACCTGACACCTTTGATGGATCAGATTCCTGAAAGCTCCATCCCTTCCTCCTTCAATGCAAGCTCCACTTCTGCGACTGTCCTCAGACCTTTTCCAGTGATGAAGCGAAAGTTACTTATGCTATCTCTTTTTTAAAAGGGATGGCTTTTGATTTTTTCAAGCCTGAACTCTTACATGACGACACCTTCCAAGACCTGCCCTGGCTTACAAACTATCGGGACTTCACGATGGTACTCCGAGAGAATTTCAGAGCTTACGATCCCATCAGCGATGCCAAAACCGAACTTGAGAATCTCCAAATGCATGACAACCAACGCATAATGAAGTTTATCATAGAATTCAACCACCTCGCCGCTAGAGTCAATTGGGGCGACGCTGCCCTTCATAGGAGTTTTTATACTAAACTTCCTGATCATATTAAGATATTCTTGCAACCCGGGACAAAGCTGACACGCTTCCGGAATTCTGACAACTTGCGCAAACCATCGACAGCCGTTATTGGGAACAACGAGGCGAAGTCAACCACGCCACCACTTCCAACAATAATGTTATGAACTGGATTTCTTCTCGTCGGATGTCGGAATTGTCGGAATGTCGGAGTTTGGGATTGGAGTCGGAAGTCAAGACGTACAGATGTTGGCTTCAACTTATAGGTTGTGCCCTCTTGGATCCTTCGTGTCCTGGTATTTCGGAAGGTCGGAATGTCGGAGGAGTCGGACAAGATTGGAGAGTCGGATAAGACTTAGAAACGGAAGTGAGAAGTTATCGAGTCAAGGTGGGTCAATATTCAAACTGATTAAGGAGTACATGGAAGAGTTGTATATAACGAATTGATACAATCTGAATCGGAAAGATACGAACATGGAAATCCGAAACGAAGTGAAAACGGGATCAGGGTAGAAAGTAAATATGGACATAAGACTGAAGATGTAGATCTTTGATGAAAATGACTAAATATAGATGGGATGGAGATAAGTAAAAAATGGGTGGAGGAAGTCGGAAATACAAATCAGAATATGTCAGAGAGAAGTGGAAAAGCTGAGAATGAATCTGGGTTCTAACAGTATCTCCTCTTTAAGGCCAAGCCCTCGAGGCCTAAAATCAGCGTGGGAGGTTTGGTTTGGTTTTTAAGCGAAACCCCTAACGTGATATATAAGAGTGATGGATGGGGCTCAACTTATCAGTTCCCTGATCTTCTTATCCCTACCCTCTTCTGAGCTAAAATGTCAATGCCGCCAATTATCTCGCTTGAGGACCTGATTTCCAAAGTTGATTCAGAGTTGGGGACCGATTTAGAGGCACAGATTTGCAAGATTTCGGAGTTGCAAAAAGAGGCAGCGAAGAAATTGGAGCGGAGAAAGTTGGATTGGAAAAAGGTGGAAAAGGAGAGGAAGGCCGACCAGAAATTGGAGGAGAAATTCCGGGGAAGGAAAAGGGATGTGGTGGATAGAACCATTGCCCATAGGAGGGTTCACAAATCTGCGATTAACCGGGTCGGAGACAAACAGTATTGTTGCACAGGATGTCGGGTTTGGGATATTTTTTGTTTGCCGATAGGGGAGGGAGCGAATGCACAAAGGATGGGAGAACATGCCATCGACCAGGAATGTTGGGATTTGTGGAAGAAGTTGTGAAAGGTGTGGATACGGGTGAAGAAGGAACAGTGGAGTTGCTGGTGAAGAAAAAAAATCCGAGAGTTGCAGAAGTCCGTCGATCGTCACGTGAGTTCCATGTGGACCCATTCCGAGGAGATGCAGATTCTCACCACACGGGTGCAAAGGATGGTTCAGCACCAGGAGCGGGAATTGGAAGTGAGGATGGAGGAATTGGAAAGGGATGAAATATGGGACATGGAGTTGGAAAATTGAATTGGGATTTGAGTGGGAACGTGAAGCGGAATGTCTTGGAACAGAGGGAAATGTAATTAGGGACTTGAACCTAAAATGAAGGAAGAATCAGAAAAATTGGAAAAATAGAAAGAAAAGTTAAGGAAGAGTTGGACCGGGTTTGTTGGGATATTTGCAATGAAAGTCTTCAACAACCTCTGAAGCGTTGCCTAATTCTGTAGCAGGAATCCACGAGGTTTCTTCATCAGTGCCTTGATAACCTGTCCAGCATACTAAATATTGTATCTTGCAACGTCGGCGATTGTCTATCTTGGAGTCCAGAATTTCGTTGATTTTGTATTCGGGTTCACCTTTGATGATAACTGGCGGAAGCAGAGGCTGTATTCGGTTTGGGATTGCGTTCGGAGTTGCAGGTTCTAGCATGGAAACGTGGAAAGATGGATGAACAGTGTGCATACTGTTGGGTAGTCAGAGAATAAATTACTGGTACCTGCAGGTGTGATGATATCGAAAGGTCCAAGGTAATTTTCAGCGAGCTTCTTTGAAGGTCGGGTGGTGCTGAAAAATTTGGCTTTGACGAAAACTTTGTCGCCTACTTTGAAGTCTGGAGCTGGAGAACATTTCTTGTTTGCGGGTTCCTCATATCAGGATTGCATGTTGGAAATTCTCTTTTGGAGTTCGTGGTGGAGTTTGTCTAAGTTGATTGCGAAATCTTTTGCACGGGATGAAATGAGATCGCATTTGGGATGGATGGAAATGTTGGGATTATAACCTTTGTTAGCAAAGAACGGGGAGACTCCTGTTGTCGCATTCGGAGTGTTGTTATAGGCAAATTCTGCGATTGGAAGAAGTTCAGCCCAATTGTCTTGTTGATAATTACAATAAATGCGAAGGTATTGCTCAAGAGTCTGATTTGTTCGTTCAGTTTGTCCGTTGCATTTGGGGTGATATTCGGAGGTGAAATGGAGATTGATGTCTAGCGCCTTTCTGAGTGTGCAGAAAAAGGAAGACATGAATTCGGAACCTCGATCAGAGGTGACATGAGTCGGAACACTGTGCTTGGAGAAGACGTGGAGAATGAAAAGCTGAGTGAGAAGTTGTAGATTTGTTCTGAGGGGATAGCTGGATCAGGGACGAAGACACAAACGAGCGAACACGTTTGATCCGTTGCTCCTCTAGGAAGTCAATACGTATAAAGGCTTTCCTTCTTGCGAAGGTAGTATCTGCGAAGGGGCTTAGGGTTAGGTTGTCGGTTAGAGCTACCGTAAGGTAACCTTATAGTACTCAAAAGACTACAGAAGTCGTTCTTCTTTCACCTTTGGGAGCGGTTAGTAGCTGACATGCTAGAGTTCTAACTGAACTATCTCCCTCTCTCAGGGGGGAACCCTTTGGTAAATCAGGGATAGGGGTCAACTCGATCTTTGTGAGACTTTCAAGTAACTGCTCCGTGATCGGTATCCTAAGTAGACGGGAAGTGAAAGAGGTGTGTCACGAGGTCATGATAAGAACTTCTTTTTTAATCCGTCCGAGGTTGAGACATAGCTAAAGACACCAGAATTGTTTTAGTGCTTTTTTCTGACTATAGGCGAAGGGACTGAAAGGCTGGAAAACGTTTCGGGACCTTTTCGCACCTAAATGTCGTTTTTGTTAGAGACTGTACGAATGGTAAATCAGGTGTAATCTCTCCCGTTGCTCACCTTTTGGTGTAAGTCCTGGGCTATGCCAAGGAAACTTACCACACAATACGGGAAACCAGAGTGATTGAGTGGTCGACGAAAAGTCATTAAGCACTTGCTGTATAAGTCGTTGTACGAGCTGTAAAGTCAGGAGTAGATAAACCTGTTGTAGAATCAAATGAGGTTGTTGGACCTTCTTGTACTTCTTGTGCAGACGTTTCAGGAGGCTGCAGAGGTCTGTTTGGCTGAAATACGTTCTAGGTTGTTTACGTTGACGACGTTCTGTTGCCACCTTATAGAGCCTATGTATGAGAGAGGCCTTTCTGAAAGTTACCGTCTGCTATTTTAGTTTCATTAAGTTCTTACCGGGTTTGGGGTTTTTCATTTTCTATAGGTTAGGGGAGGATCCGAAACGTTTGAAAATGGCTACGAAGTAAGTATTAATGAGACTGTAGTGTTAAGGCGAATGGACTGAGTGAGCCTTTTGGCATTTCACTTTTAAGAGACTACTCACAACCCTTAGCAAACTTTGTGAGTTCTTTCGGAAGTGGTGTCGATACTAGGAATACGTGACCTAAGGGTTGACAGTTGAGTAGCACCTTTGGCTACGAAGCCTGATGTGGGAGTGTCGTTAGGAGAGGTAGTAAAGAGGCCTTCTACCGTTTTAAGTGGGACATCGAAAAGTAAGGTCTTGGAAGTGACGGGACCTTAATTTGATGCTACAAGTACTGTTCCTTAATGAGTGATAGAAGCTTCGAAAGTTCTAAACACACTGTGATGGAGTTTCCAAGGCCAAGGTGGTAACTGTAACATTGGTTAGTGTCCTTGGAGCTTATAAAGTACTGGTGGTTCGAAGATTGGGCTACTGTTCATACTACCAACCTTATGGATACAGTCAAGTTGGAGTAATAGACTAAGGCTGGACCCTTTGAACCTTGTTTGGGGTTGAGAAATTGATCTGTTACCCTACAGATAGGATTTCTCCCCTCATCGTTGATACGGTCGTAATTGGGTGTGTTAAAGGTGGGTCAAAAGTGATTGTTTGTCGACAGTAGCAGGGAGGCTCGGTGTAGGGAATTACAGTGTTAAGAGGTGTCAATGGTAGTACCTGAAACTCTTTGAGGTACTTCTTTAGACTGTTAGGTAGAGGAGGTTAGGGCGTTAAAGGCTGATAGGGTGTTTAGGAGACTGTGGGGCTACCAGTCAGCTAGGAGTTCCTGAGGAGACTGAGTTGTTAGCTTAGATGCAAGGTTGCTGTTACTGGAGGTTGAGGTACAAAATGTTATAGACGTGCTGGTGGTCTAGAGACCTGTAAAACCTGTTTTGTTCTGTGAGTCGTTGTAGACTGCACTTATATGTACCGGTTTTGAGGCTCTGAAGTAATAGAGAATACAGTTTAGGACATGTTGTACATACGTTAGTTTTAGGGTTACTGTGACCGGAATACCTAAGGAGTTCGTAAACGGTTAAGAAGGTTCTGGTACCTTAAGGTATAGGAACCTAAAGTAACTCGGCGAAGACGAAAGTAACCCAAAACTGTCGTAGGAGTAGTAGTAACTGTCTGAGTGTTTTGAAAGTAAGGTTGTCAGTGCTACTAGTGAAGAGGTTAC